>BMAO01019832.1:0-18982 GCA_019973975.1 Trichonephila clavata | reverse complement strand
CCAAGTGACTCACATGTAACAAAAGAAGCAGGAGATACGAAATAGAAATGGAAGTTGTACAATACAGCTTGTGTTGTCAGTTAGTTGTCTTCTCAAACTAAATTTTCCAGGTCTTGTTTATTTTCCTCCGGTAAGCGATTCTGTTTGTACAAAGTAATGGTTCATCCTTTGAAAAATACCAGAAACCCAAATTATGCGTAAAATAATGTAATTTAGCTATTACAATATCTAATATAAATCTGGGTTTGCGGAATTGGTGGAGATTTATATGAGAGAGAGATACATGAGGCTCGCTAAATGTAAAAAATATACCTTTTTCCCCTCCTATAGCATACAGATTTCTTATAGTTACCGATAAAGGACACACATTTGCTTAGTAGCTTTGAAATTTATGGAATAATACTAATAATTAGTAGTGTTTACCGTATATTTCAGCGTATTACGACAACCTATAATTTCATACTGCATTTTTAAATTTGTAAATATATTCGCTGTATAACGCGCACTCTTTTTTCTTTTTTTTTTACTGAGAAACCTAAAATATACGTGCTTAATGCTATTATTTTTAATGTCATTTATTCGAAGTGCTATACCAGCTTTCGAACAACGGTATAACTCTAAAACCTAACCTTTTAAGACAATGAAAAGAGGTATTAGAAAGTATGTGAATGTTAGTACAATTACAAAAGGAGGCAAAATACATAAGCCAGTCTAGAAGTAGCATATGAGTGAATTATAAAAGCTAAAAATGGAATTAGTCCTGAGATAATGATAAGTCATTTAAAAATAGATATGTATCAATCTAGACGGAACGGTAGATGATTATTTATGGTCAGAGTAAAAGTGATGGTAAAAAGTGAAACAGAATTTGACGATGTTCCTGAAGATATAACGAAAGACGAGAATATTTTATGAATTTTTGATTTTGTTTAACAATGAAAGCTCATAAAGTATGTCATTTTCTTTGAATAAATAGTAAGTTTTTGCAACAGTCTAATATTTTTTAATGCTCATTTTATTATTTTTGAAGATATCGTTTTTATATCCGGCGTACATCGCGCATCCGTTGATTTCAATCTCATTTTTTGCGTAAAAAATGCGCGTAATACGCCGGAGTATACGATAATACTGATTACTTGACAATAACAAACAATAAATGGGAACAGAAGGTTGTGGTTTTTATGGGAATATAAATTATTAAAACGCTCTATTGTATCAATGATTACACACGACATTTATCTTATAAAAGTGATATTTTTGGCCATGCATTTCTACCCATAAAACTACAGTAAATTTTGTTTATTTAATTTTTGTTCTATTAGTGCATAATTTTATCAATAGGTTTAACGACTTAAATTTTTGTTATATTTTGTTCAGGGAATCCTATCTTAGTTGATTAAAATGATCTTTTACATGACAGAAAAAATAAATATTTCTTAAATCACAATAAAATCATTTAAAAAGTGAATAGTTTTAGTTAAATAAGGCGTTAAGTTTTCTGGAGTATGATTGTGTCTAAGAGTGTAGTACAGGCCGAGAAAAAATTATTAGCTGTTGAAAATTGAGTCTGTTCGAAACTTTGATTTCTAACTCTTACTACATAGGTTCCCAGCCTTTTTTGAACAGGCGCCCCCTTTTCTAGCGAATATTTCGATACCATCCCCTCCCACTCTAGAGAAATAAGAGTGTACATAATACATGGTGAAGAGAAACAAAGAGTTAAATTTTAAAGAAAAAACTATACTTAGAATATATTTTTTAATTAAACTTTTTTCTAAAGCCCAATTTTTTACTTGCGAATCTCAAGTGTTATTGCTACAAATATATTTAAATGTATAATATATATTTTAGTCACAGATAGAATATTTTTGGATTTGAAACGCGCTACTGAATTTCTTCATTTAAAAGAATGGAATAAAAGTTTTAGCTCACCTTTTATAAATACAGGCAGGGGATTTTATGATACGAGGAATTCATAATAAACTATTGCTTCCAAAATAAATATAAATTGACAGTTTCAGCCTTTAAAGAATCACACGTTAATTCCTGTTTAACCTATTTAGTTATGTTTCTTGGATAATGTACGTAACGAAATGCAGCGGATGAAACATTTTTCCTACTCCTCACAGACTAAGACAACAAACACGTGCACTACAGAAATTAAAATGCACTATATCATTCAATTTAATGAGAGGTCTTAATGTTAATGTAATCTTTAAGTTTTTCGTCACTTCCCGAACTACCGAAATATGTGAATTTTCGTGCATGTGATAGAAATTATTTAAATGCATACAATCAACATAGGTAAACAGTATTAAAGTTTACTTTTGTTGGTACATAATCAGCGGGGGAGGGGGGATAAGTCTTTTTAGACTATATTTGGTTAATCTGCCCAAGCCCCTCCACGCCCCTAATTTTCTCTGGGTCTTTTACTGCCCCCTAAAGCCTCAAACGCCCACGTTGAGAACCTATATCTTACTACTTTTTAAATGAAACAGCGAGAAAGGATTAAATAATACAAGTAGACTGATTGAAAAAAATATCTTAATATATATCTAGCAAACAAAGAAAAATCCTAGATAAATAATTAAAGTTTAAGTTGTTTAAAATTCAGATGCATCAATCATTTCAAGAAAAAATCTTTTGTTAATAGCAATGTTGTATGTAAAAAGTCTTATACTTCTTCACCGTAAGTTTTTCCACAGTTTCTTAAAATAAACACTAATAACTTGAGACTATTTGTATCTTTTCCTTCTTTAAGAGGGAGGTTGAAAAATGCAAAAAAGATCCCACTTCGTCTGTCTGCCAACAGGAATGTCAAAAAAAAATAATGTTTGCCTTGAGACACTGTTTACGCATCGTGCTATTAATTACATAAAGAATAGAACGAGTTATGATGATCTTAAACTTGTATCTTCCGGATAACTGACACTAAAAATCATTGAAAAATGGCACACAGACAGATCATGACGGAATAACTAGTAACACTTTATTACAGAATCAGGAAACATTTGTTCATATTAATGCATCTGTACTAAAGAAGGACTTATAGTTTTTAATTACAATTTCAAGAATTCTAGCTAAAATCTTTTCTAACTGATTTGATACAACTAAATGAAAACGCGTTTAACTTTTGTACGGTTTTATTATCATTCTCTTACTTTATTTTCATTTATATTATTTTAATAACTTTATTATTTACAAAAAAATTGAAAAAATTGTTGAATAAATTTAATTACAAATGAATACCAATACAATAAATTTTTGTGAATTCAAGATATTTTATAAATAATATCTATGTTGTTTAGCGATCAAAAACACATAAAAACCAGCAAAGATTTTTTTAGAACATGTCCTGAGTTTTAAGAATATGAATATCTATGAATTTTATAACTTTTGATAAATGCTAGATCTCAAAATTTGAAAGTTAATGGGAACTATAAAATTTTTATTTGTTACTTTTTTGATTTATTAAACTTAGAAAATTGAATTTTATCCTTCTAAAAAATGTTCTTTTCTTTAATGCATGCTAACGCTAAAAAGCTTAAAATTTTAAATAAATTTGTTGATAAAGATGATATAGATTCATCTCAGAAGAAACGAATTTATTGTATTAGTACAGAGAAAAAATTTAATTGAATTTTCCAGACAATAAAATTTTAATTTAAATTTTTACTCATTAGTTTTCTTTAAACTAAATTAAAATTCTATATTTTTAAGATTTATTTTAATTGAAAGTCTCCAAACATTTCGTCATAACTGAGATATGGGTTCGAGTTCTGGTGTCACTAAAAACCCAACGTGTAGAGGGGCTTGTGTATGTTAAATGTGTTGTGGCTCAGTTCTAACGTTAGTGTGGTGTGAAAATTTGAAAAGAAAAGGGCAAGTTCAAGCATTGTCTTCTTTACTCGACCGTGGTTCAGTTGTCAGGTTTGTTGTCAATTACCGTAGCGTAGCTTCAAAAGTGTGATTTAAATAAAAACTATTTCAAACCCATTATTATTCAGTTTTACTCAAAGTCATTATGCTGAAATTTTTACTTTTTTTTGTCATTTGCTTACAATTTGTTTATGTTTTGAAAGTACCTCGCATCTCAAACTAAAATGCTCTTAAAATAAATGCATTTTAATTTTTTTCATTAATTTTTCATCTCTTTTTACTTACAATTTTCAAACGTAAGTTGGTAATTTTAATAAAATGAGAATTGAAAACACTTTAAAAATCAATATTTAATTTGATCACTCTTATTATTATGTAGTTATTACAGTAGGGAATCCCGACTTTCCAAAAACTATTAGATTATTATATAGATTTTTTTTTGTTTTATTATAAGTTTTCTGGTTACTTTCAGTAACTTAATACGAAGCATTTTTTTTCTTAATTCCAGATTCATGAAAAAGAGTTAGATTATGATAAATCAGAGATAGATAAGATAAATAAATAAGTGACCAAAATTGAGCTGGAGATAACAATAAGCAATCGCGTTGACATTTTTAGCTATTAAATCATCCTTATCTCGTTTCAATTTCTGTTGAAACTGTGTTGGGTTACTTATTTCCTGTTACATTTAGTAATGTATTTTGTCGGTTTTCTATTAAAAAATAGTAAACATGCATTTTAACATTTAATCAAAGACAATAGAAAATCTGAAATAAGCCACATATTTTTATTTTTTTTATTTTTCACTGTTTAGAATAAAGGAGATATTCTTCAAGAAAATATTTTTCGAAGACATCGGTCTCGAACATAATATACAAGGTGTCCCATAAACAGCCACCAAACTCTGAAGAGCTATACTTCTCATTGGGATTACATAAAAAATACCTAAAGAACTGCACCCATACAATCTATATTTTACGCGCGAGTGAGTGAGGGAATATTAACATAGCACTGTTCAGCTATACACGAGGGCTTTTGGCGACGGACCTCGTACTTTTGAACCATGGTCAAGTGACAATGACGACACCTGAGCTGGCACCCCCCTCTCCTAACCCCACCACCACACTAACGGGATGACGTTTGAGCTCTCGACAGGTTTAACGTGCATCGTGCCCCTACACGGCGGGTCTTTAGTGGTACTGGGCTCGAACTCATGACGTGCCAGTCACGATCCGATACCTTGACCACTAGGCTACCGCAGCCACCCATAGTTTACGAGAAAAATACAAAAAATAAAATATGACGTCCTAGCCGGAATAAGGTAGAAACGCCATGTTGAACACATCAACAGCAGTATTTGCACATATTTATAAAGGCAGATGTTCAAAGTGTCCGCCGTGCTTAACGAGGCAGGCTTGAGCACTTCGTAGAATGAATGTATGAACACGTCGCAGCAGTGCGGTGTCCACCGAAGTGCAAGCAACATTCAGACAAACAACAAAGTCCTGTTTGTGTATATAGTCACTGTGTTTCTTTCAACCAATACCTTGAAAATGACAGGTTGAAAATCCAACAGTATGAGATGTGGCTATCTTGGCGGCCATAGAACCGAACTCCCACGCTCAGTACAGTCACTGGGATATGCCTTATCCAACCAATCGCACAGAAATGAGCCAGAGCCCCATCATGCATCATCATTAATTCATCATTAATTACTGCATTTTTCTTGTAAACTATGGATCACACAGGTACAGTTCATTGGCCATTTTTTTTATGTACTCCAAATGAGGAATCTGGCTGAACAGAGTTTTGGCTCTATTTTTGGGGCATCCTGTATAATGTTTTTATAGTGTGTTTTTATGTACATAAATAATTGTTACTGAAATCCTCAAATAAAACATCATTATCGACGCAACACACGTGCTAAAAAGTATCAGTGACTGACAACTATTACTGTCGTTAATGTCTTGTAAAGCTCTAGACAGTTGAATTTAGTCCAAAAATTTTATTTTTTCATTCTTTTCGAATTTTTACGTCTTGGCATAGTCAATGATTTCAAAAGTAGACGGGTTGACATCTGTTCTAATTTCTTTTTGAGTATGTTTTTCGGTTTGACACCTCTGCAGAAATTATTTGCTGTAATCTAAGGCGTTTTTGAATAATCAATAATTTTTAATCATAAATAATGAATACAGTTCAGTGTTGAGCTTTTGAACTGTACCCACTCTTTTTATCAATGTGTTCATAAATTTTAAACTCTAATCTTATTATTGAAATTTTATCAAAGCAAGAATCAACTTACTTTTCATTTTATAACACTTTCTTTTTTATATTAAAATAAATCAATGAGCCAAAAAATTGAGCTTTTTATCGAATTTAAAATGAACTTTCAAGAAAATAAATGTTTCACTAAATTAAATTAATTATTATGAAGGAAAGAATTGTTTGGCATTTCTGGAAATATTATGAAAACAATATCGAAATTGACTTACAAAATAAATGTTATTAATTCTGAAAATATTGCAGAATACAATTGAAACTTTATCACTGTTGAGGATTTGAGTTTTAATTATTTGAGAGAAAACTAAAACTTCATATTTCGGATAAAGGTTTTTAAATTTTAAAACGATAAAAAATTATGCACTTATTTATAAAGAAGCTTTCAAAATTTTAAACATATTGGTAATGTAATAAAGTGGTGAAATTTTTAGCAACAATTTTTTTAAAAATGCATTAGCCTTAGCTAAGTTTATTAATAGTTAGGGAAATCAAATTTGTTCAACACATATATTTCCATTTTCTTCAGATATCGAAGTTTTAATCAAAAATTAAATAATGGTTTTTGTTGTTTTCGGAGAATATAAGAATATAATATTTATTTTTTCTGTCAATATAAAAAATTATCTCCCTTGAGTTTTGAAAATCTTTTACATTAAGAATTATAAACAATTTTAAGAGCAAATATTTTTCGAAAATTTTTATCTAAAAGCTCAAAAAATAAATACTCCTTTTCTAAAAGCTCCATTTTTTCAATTTAAAGAGATGTTTGAAATTGGTATTCAAGGTAAATTTATCCAATTAAATTAAATATTCCTTTAAGTATGAAATTTACAAATAGAAATATATAGATTTTAAAATTAAAATACCCAACAAGAAGAAAATTATATTCAATATTTGTTACCTTTTCTTAATATTGAACTCAATATTACTTAGTATTAAATAAATATCACATAAAATTTGAATATATATGCATGTATGTATCTATCTATATAGAGAAAGAAAGAGAGAGAGAAAAAGAAAGGAACATATATTTTCTGAAAGGAAAAGGAAATTTTCACTTTAAAAAAATTTCGGTAGGAAGGTTATTTTTATAAAGGATGTATTGTTGAGATTTTAGGGTATTCAAGCAAATGTAACTAATTTTATTAAAAGGAGAGATAAAGAAGAAATGTTTCTTGTTCTTTTGCATTCAAATTTAATCTAAAATACCTGTTTAACTTTATATTCTGGGATGCAAAATCAATATGAAAATATGCTATCATCAAGTAAATTTTAAGCGAAATGACAAGAAAATTATTCTTCTAATTTTATGAGTCATTATTACTTCTTTTGTAACTTAAACGGATCAAACTAAAAGTAAAAACTGATCCAAAATATTTTTTTTAAAAATTCTGGTAAACAAAAAAATTTTGGATTATAAAAACATTTTTCGAAGAAGATATCATTGTGAGGTATTTTGAAGTAGATTCAATGATGTTTTTCCATCAAAAATACCTCTGAAGCCAAAAGAAAAAAGTATGGCGAACGATCTCGAATATGTGAGGCCTACTATTCTTTAAATCAAGGGTGTGAGTAAAGTTCTACTGTTTCAGTATTTGCTTCCTTGATTATTCCCATTTCAATGGAATGAATCACCCACGTTAAATTTATTTCTTTGAGTAGGTGAATGCCAATTGAAACACACACTTGGCTACAGTTCAAGACCACTATTGTTCTGAAACAATGATTTTCAACTGCATAAAACTTAAAAATTTTCATTTTTCTTCCATCTGTTATGTGCTAAAAATATATTCTAAATTAAATTTCTGTTTAATTCAATCAAAAATTTATCCGAAAAATAATACTTTTATATACACACAAGGCCCTTATTTTTAATATATTCAGAAAAATAGAAAATCATTTAGCATTTTACACAAAACAAAATTCAGTATTGATGATTCCACGTTTAAAAAAAGTCTGTCTTCTCAAATTAATCTTGTTAAGTTAAGAAAATATATTTAAAAAATGGAAAGGTTATTAAAATTTTTTTCTCCTTTATTATTTAAGAAATACTTTAAATATGAAAATCTTAAGACAACTCAGTGTGAAAATCTTACCACTATTCCAAACACTACGAGGGTTAGGCTTTGAGCTCAAAATTCGTTGTACGTAACAGTATTTTTTTTTCTTTTCATTTTGATAAATTCTTACCTTACCTTTAAAAATCAAAATTTACTTTCTTTTGAAACTAAAATATTTAATAAATAGTAGTATTTAAAAAAATTAAAGCAAAACACATTAAAAATAAATTAAAGTATTAGTTGGGGAAAAAATTAATAATTCAAATAATTATGAAATTTAATTTTTATAAACTGGCCCTTAGTTCTTCTCACTTTTTTTTTTAAAATGGACTTTTCTTAAGGATAAAATCATTACTATTTTCTTTTATTTAATGCTATAACTTATTTAAAAACTGAAATAATTTTGTAAAATCTTAATTTAACTAAGTAGGTACTTCTATATCAATTTAATGTATAAACTCTCTCTTTTTTTACAATTTACTCTCTAAAATTAATATATGTCAATCTATTTTTCTTGGTATTTTGAACAAAATATACTTATTTTTAGCTTTCATGACATTAATTTATGTCAAATGTTTTTGTCGCATAAACATTTCAATTTTTTTTTCTTAAAAAAGGGAAATTTTTTGAAATTTTATTAAATTGTATCTAACTTAAATATAACTTAATTAGAATTTCAATCAAAATGAATCAATAATAAGGAAGAAATTTGCGATCTGAAATTTCCTATGAGTACTGTTAAAAAAAGAATAAGATACCGTAATTTAAATGTATACTAAGACACGTTTATTATTTAAAAAAAAGGCTGGAAAAAGTGCTGTTATATTTTCAATAATGTTACAAATGTTTAAGAGTTTACATATGCGGTTTTTGTCTGCCAGTTTTTTTTATTTTATCTTATTAAATCGTTCCTCTTTTTAAGTATTACTTTTTCCCGTTATGTTATTTCATTTGATTTTGACAACATGAAGAATATAAGAAAAACATTTTCTAAGCAACTACAAAAAATAATTTAAATTTTCAAAAAAAGAAAGTTTTATTAAAACATAAATACATCTCTTTTATATTCTTAGCAATTTCTTTCATATTCAGACAAGGTTTTTTTACTTATAGGCAAATATTAAAGTTTAATAATTAGATACGTTGAGTTAAATGTGTCGTGGATAAAGATAATTTAAAATTTTAAAAAGTCAAGCGATTCATATTTTTGAAGTGATAAGTTTTTATGGTATTGAAGATGAATATCATGTTTCCGATCTTTAAGATAAGTAAATATAATGAGCAGTGATATTTATATATCAGTTTTTCAGTTATCTTCCTTGTCATCATTGAAAATAGTCGAATTGAAAATGAAATATATATAATCAATTCATTTTTAAAATCTTAATAATCATGTTATAATATATATGTATTTATTAATTCCTTTAATAAATTTACATTATTGCGGAATATTTTCCCGAAAAATATCGTTTGCTTTTTTCCTTAACAAAATTTGATTAAGAATTAAATAATATATTCGAATGTGTATAATAATTATTCACAACCATGTAAAGAGAAGGTGACATTATTCGATGTAATGATTTTTTAAATATCTAATTCGTCTTTTTATTTCAAGTTTTAAAACATTCAAATCGTTAAATCACATTCACAAGTGTGCTGCAAATATCAAAGCATTGAATATCGCGGATTTAAGACATTCCAAACGCTTCTGTACAAATTAAAGATGAATGAAAATTTCTTAATTTAAACAAGGAAAATAATTAATCATTAAAGGAGATTAACAGAATTCAAGAAATAATTAAAACAGATATTAAAACAGAGAAATAGTACTTACTATTTTAGTTGCCAAAGCTAAGGGATCAGGAGAGGGTGCGATAGAAGAACGACTCGTGTCTGTCTGTACCTTCTCTCGATGCTATTTCTATCCCTGTTCGTAGCCTCCCTGTTGCTTTTAGAATTGCAAGGCTATCCAGAAACTCCAAACGGGGACTGTGCCCAAATAACTCTGAATCTAGAAGTGGCAAAGGCACCTGTGACCCCGGAACTAACAAGTCCTTGTACTTGAAAAACTAAAGATCCACTTAACGCAAAATATATGCTTTTGTCAGACTTCTCATTTAATAAAAGCTTTATGAAAATTTTTTATTAATTATGAAATGAACTTTTTTGAATATAGAATTTATTTTTGTAGTTAATAATAAAAAAATGGTACTTTGTTTCAATTGTTGTTCAGATTTCGTATTTGGAAAGTTGAATCATGCTTTGTGAAATTTTTCGGGAAAAAAAGGGTTTATCAAAAAGACAAAGTACAATTTCTTTACACTTAGTATGTTTTAAAAATAATTAATAAGCCTTTGGAATAAATTTACACTGTGCTATACTATTTATTTATTTATTTATTTATTTTTTTGCAATAAGACTCGGGAAACAATTATTAGGAGCAAATTTAACTTTTAAAAACATGATAATATTTAAAAGAATTAAATTTGCAAGAAATTATACCAAAATTGTGCTAAAAACTTGCAAAAATTCAAAGGTATACATTTTTGCAAGATTTTAAGGCCTTTTAAGTTACTAAAAGTTTTAAATTTTTGAGATATTATAATCTATTTATATTTTAGGGGGATTGATGTCTATTACACTAAGTCAATTTCAAGTTAAAATCTCTTACACTTGAATTTTGCTGTAAGTTCTAGGTATGGGTCGAAAGTGTCGTAATTTTTAAGGTTTCACGCGTGGGATGAGTTGGTGTAAGAACCCGGAGACAGGCATTGGTAAAGATATCGAAATCATCATCCCGAGACTTATGCGCTTAGAATTTTTTACTTTCAATTCACATTGGGTTATTTTTTCTCCTTCAAAACCTAATGCAGTTATAGTAAAGTGTCTATATTTCCCATTTATTTAAAAAGAATCCTGAATGAATATGCGCTGTGATTAATTTTAAATTCGATTGTCATTTTTGCAAAATACTCTCTTATTTTTCGGTACTTGTGTGATAAAATAAATTTAAACAATAAATAAAACTGTAAAGAATATATTTCTTTTTCTTTTTATCGAATTTTTTTGCCTGCCTACGTTGAAAATGTCGTTTTTCGACTACATAAGGCAATTTTTTTTTCCCTTCAAAATCTTATAGTTAGAACATTTTTCTTTCCAAAACAGTTTTTCTTTTTCCTTAACGCGAAATAGAAATAAAGTTATAGTGATTTTAAAAAGCATCACTCTCTGCAAAAGGGAACCGTAAGTAGCATTTCGAAACCGGAAGTTGCAGAAAATTGCAATTTTTAACTCAAATACTACAGTTTCTGTCATTTTTTAAATTTATAAAATATATTTCCGTAATTTTTCTAGCGTTTCGTAATTTTTCTAGCGTTTTAGCCATTTCTTTATTATTAGTGTAGTTATTTCTTGCTAAAAATTAGCAACAAACAGTCTGTTTACATTCTTGCTTGGACATCAAAATAATGTCACATTTTTGTAGAATATGTTCAAAACAGACTAAAGTTCCAATGCGCATGTTTATCGCAATCATAAGGGTTCTGTGCCAAGCATGGAGACTGTCAGAGCATATCGCATATTTGAGTGATCAGAGAACTTCGTAAATTGCAGTACACTGATCACTATGGTGATGGGGATTCCAAAGCATATGAATCCGTAAAAAGTTTGTACGCTTCTAATACAGTTAATAATTTAGAATGTATTGGTCACGTGCAGAAAAGGGTTGGGAATCATCTCAGAAAGTTAAGAAAGTCAGTGAAAGGATTGGGAGGGAAGAGAAAATTGGCGGACAATTTTATCAACAAATTGCAAAATTATTACGGAATAGCAATTCGCAGTAATACAAAAAATTTAGCAAACATGCAAAGCGCAGTTATTGCTGCATTTTATCACTGCTATTCCAGTACTGAAAAGCCTATGCATGGTAAATGCCCAACAGGAACAGATAGTTGGTGCAAATTTCAAAAAGCAAAGGCACTTGGTAAAATATTCACCTCCAAAGCAACTGGACTCCCACAAAATATTATAAATATTGTGAAATCACACTACTTAAAACTATGTGATCAAAAACTTTTAAGAAAAGTGTTTACAGGGAATGACTCAGAATGGCTATGAGAGTTTCAATTGTGTTCTGTAGAATTTAGTTCCTAAGCAAAACTTTGTTGAACTCCAAATTTTGCAATTTGGGACACATATAACAGTTCTACTATTTAATGAAGGTGCTAGTAGCTTATTAAAAGTGGTAAATAAGCTGAAGTTAAATGTTGGTAGCTATATGATAAGCGCGTATTAAAATTGTATGACTATCGACGGATAAACGACGCAGAAACACGTTCATTACCCTTTACAAAATTAAAAAGGAAAAAAACACGAGCTCACCGAAAGATAAAAGGCTCGCCCCATGGAGAAAAGGAAGGTGTGACATATCATCCTGTTGAATTTTAGATAATTTTGTAAAGTATGTATACCTTTTTACAGTAACATAAAACTTTAAATGCGTTTTTCTCAAAATTATGTTTTCGAAAGAAACTCCTTACGAGATGCATGATATTTTAAGAACAAAACAAGATAATGCTTTAAAATTTTATGTGAATGTTTTTTATACTATTTTTCATAAAGTGGACCATAAGTTTTGTTGTAGGTTGAATAGTTTTTCACACATTTAGTGTAGTTTTTATAAAGAAAAACCTTAAAAAATATCAAAATCTTCATATTATAATGTATAATTGCCTGTAATTTTTTGTATTTTAATATTTCTCTTAGATTTTGGTTCATTTTAAGAAGCACCATAGTATGTATGTTGTGTATAAAGGAAATTAAGATAATTGCAATATAATTTTTTATACAGTGCTTCCCGTTTTAGTATAAATTTGGTAAAATTTCCTTCAAAACAACCAATTTTTCTAAAAGTACAATATTTACTTTAAAATTTTGTGCCATTTACATATTTTTTTCTATTTTTCTTCCTAAAAACACTCAATTTGTTTCAAAAAGCTGTTTTTTTAAAACAATTGGGTCCAAAGGTAGGCAGTCACCTTATTTCTTTGAATTTTTATTAGCTGGTTTATGTTCAGTTAGGCCTCCATTTTTCATTATCTACAGCTTTTCGTTTAAAAACGCTCAGCCAAATGATATAAGCTCTCTTGATTTCGATTAAAGTAATGCCATATATATCATAATGCCATAAAATAACAATAACTAAAAGTGATATCCCTATCTTTTAGAAAACGAAAACTTTTGAACAGCTCGTAAGTGGTACGACGCTATCTAACAATGATTTAGCTAACTTACGTGCGCTACAACAACAAAATACGACCGAATGTATCAAAATTAATGAAAATTTTCCATTCTATTCCGGGTTTAGGAAGTACAATAAACCTTCTTCGTGAAGGATCAGAGAAAATATTATCACATTTTTATGATATACATAATGTAAGTTTTTTAAGTATGGTATCGTCTTATTGTTCCCTAGGTAGAAAAAGGCATAAAAAACATAAACTGACACTAATAGGTGATCCCAACTAAGAAATCCTTTAGGCTGTACAGCTCGAGATTTATTTTAAAAAATATTCTAAAATCATAGTCGATAATATAGTTACATAATATTTGCTTTTATCTCGTTTAGTTGTTAAACTAAATAAATTTTATTACTTTTTATGATTTATTTAAACATTTATACAAACTACTTAACAAATTTTAATATTTTTTGTAGGAAAAGATTTTAATAATTGTAAAATACAGTAATTCTACGAACTTACGTGATAGGTGGAACTGAGTGATAACCGTATAAGTCGGGGCATAATCTCGCATATAAAAAAAACCATATATATAAATTATTTTTAGTTGGGATTGGAGTTGAATGAAAATAACAATTTAGAAAAAGATGTTTAGTAAAATCTTAGATACCATAAGCACAACATTTCAAACTGAAGTTATTTTGAGGATGAAGGTTTAATAAAATCTAACGAAGTAGTTTGCCGGTGAAAATTTTTTTTTCTCCTACAAAATTTCCTCGTAGCATGCTAATAATTTTTTTATTCTTCGAAGAGCGTCTTTTTGTTGAAAAAATACGCTCTTCGTTAGAGTCTATTTTCTAAAATTTGTAACACTTTTTTTCCCAATTAAACTGAGGCCTTATGTCAAATTCCCACCCATCATTCGATCTTCTGATTGAACTGGGTCTAAAGCTGTTTTCTTCACACTTTTTCAACTCATGGAACCCCTAGAACTAGAAAGTATTTTTGTGGAACCCTATTCCACACGCACACTTAAAAGAATATTTCTTAAAATAATATTTAAAGTATATCAACAATAGATCAATATAAAGGCAATTAAAAAAAAGTATTGCATTTATTATTTAACAACTTTAGTCTATACTTTTAATGTAATTTACTCTTTAATAATATTAATCTGTGATCCACGTGTCACATATACATACATTAAGTTTAGTAACAGGCATATATACTTGGATTTTTTTCACATAAACTGTTGAAGTTTAGGTCTATTGCAATTGCATTACATTTTCTGAGTTTCATTTGTTTCCATGCTTTGTTTTGTAGCCACTCACATTCAAAAATATTTTTCAGTTATACACATTGTTCTGAATGGCAAAATGTTTACCGCTGTGCGAGAAATACAGTGTATTTTGCATGAGAGAGAAAAGAGAATTTACAACATATAATTTAGGATCTGTTCTTGCTTAAATTTAGGTTTTTACCATCGAATCTGTTGATATGTTCTAGGTGTTTTTTTCCACAAATATAAAAGGTGTACTTTCCATTAAAAGACTATTTGGTTTTGCAAAACATTGTACTAACGAGTGTAAAATTATCTCGTGGAACTCAGGATAGTAAACAATAAAATATTCACAATCTATTAAGTAACACCCCTCCACACACCCCAAACCGCTTCGTGGGGGGGAAGGGGGGTCAATAACTGACTGACGCCAAGTGCTTACCCCTTGTAAGATCCGGCTTGGAGCTCCAAACCTGACTTTGCAGGGGGCCCTAATATTCTCCGTTACGCCACACTGGGGTGGTTAAACCTGTAAATGAAGAATCACACACACACACACACACACACACGAAAAGGATAACTATATAACATATTCTGCAACTTCAAAGCATTTTGCGAGCTTAAAAATAGATATTGGTTTGTGAAATTTAAGCAAACACAGTTTTTTTTCCATTCCAAATTTCTCCTATTAATATATTCAAACTTTTTCGGTACCGCTCTGAAGGTCACTGTGGGACTTTGTGCCATGTTATGTTTTATTACTTAAATTATTTCATTAGAACGAGATGCACAAATGTTGCTTCCGCTGTAAACAAATAAAATAATTTGAAACCGATGCTTGGAAGCCATCTATCTATCACTCCGAGAATGGTTGATCACTTCAAACCGAAAATATATAAATTCGAACTTGGAAAAACTTGAAATCTATTATAAAACAAGTAGCCGATATATTACCATAGATATTGCGAGTCAAAAATTCAAATCCGACATAAATGCGTAGTTCTGAATCTATGAAGAGAGAAAGACAAATTTGTGCTCCAGTCTTTATCTTGAAAAATCAGTTACATTCCACCTCTTTTTATTCTAAGAACAAGTTTTATCTCTAGGTAGATGGTTCTCATAAACAGTTGGTCTCGGATTCGTGCAATTATTAGGAAATGCAGTTTCACTGAAGCTATGTACTTTTCATTACACGTATTGATCACAGATTATTGAAAATAAAGAGAGTGTATGTGTGCATATATCCGTGTATTTGCTTTTATCCTTCGATCTAAAGAATGCAACTTTTGCAAATTTCGTATAGCATTCTGAAGATATTATTTCGTTGGTTGAATAGATATTTAAGTTCAAGGAAATACAAATAATGATAATTTGCGTTTTAAAAAAAAAGATAAGTATCTCAAAAGTAAATCATATTGTAAATATCGAATACTAAAAAATTTATTTATGTTTATTATATTCATTCGTTGCGTATCTTTGGTCGGTAAATAAAAATTGAAAGCTGGATGCAGAGGTGTTATCACATTTGATTTTCAAGGAACTTTATACATCGCCATTTAAAAAAGTTCATTGATTAAATATGTAATATGTGTGTCTGTTCCTGCTTCTCTCTAATCCCCCTTGTCTACTTTCGGACCCGGCTAGATGTGTGGGAAGAACTGAATAATCAGTCGACATGATTCACTCTAATTATTTTATTGTCACAAAATATCAAGCAAGCACAATAAGAATCCAATTAAGAATGTTGATCAGAATTCAGAGCGTTAAGGTGAGACCCGTTAGCCTGGGATAATATTACGGACCCTCAACTGATTCCACGATAACTTATACAAGCTCAATTTCAACTCCACCGCGCTCTAATAAATTATTCTTTAACTTCTAATTAAATAAGGCTCACGATACCTGTACTCTTGTGAAGTCGAAGTCCTACTGTTGAGGCCTTGAACGTTAATCTTTAATTGGATTCAATCACATCCGAGTGATCCTCTCTTGGAATTCTTCAATTGATACTTTTATAAACTTAGATTTGCACTCAATAAACTCACGTCCTCCACTCACCAACTAACTCCTAATACTCGCGAATACAGAATTTAAAAATAAACTTAATTTGCATAATCACGCTTTCTTATCTTCGGTGAAAGTTGGTTGGTAAAAATGTTTCACCAGAAGAGTCTCCAAAAGGTTAGTAATAGACGCGTATAGATCCGTCTCAAATCTTGTAATCATAATATTATTTATTGATTGAAATAGTGCAATTAGACTATTTTTGATGAAAACTCATTATTAAATTTACGATGATAAAAAATAATTATAATATTACTTGCTACAGAAATTATGTTGCTATTTCCTTAAGATTATTTTGTTGTCCGAAAATAATTTTCCAATTACGCTTCTGCGTTCAGAGGAGGGGAAAGATATCATCTTATTAGAATATTTTAAAAGAATTTTTCAACTTATCTAACCAGTGTTTTGACATTGATGAGAATCTTAATTACAACGATTCGTTTTTTTCAACTGAACTGCAAAAAAAGTTGTTCACTAAGAATTGTGATGTGATAGTCGAATACTAACAATTGATTTTCTGCAGGACGAAAATCGAAACTTATTTGTCTGAATTTTGGATTTTGTGGATACAGTTAAAATGTTTCGGAGCAAAAATTAAAAAACAATATTTGATTCGATCTGTTTAAAAAAAGATAAAAAATATTTATTATTTTTACATTGATATTTATGTCATCTCTAAATTAAGGGCGAAAGCAGAAATTTTAAGTCCGTAAGCGTCACATGATGTATACAAATACTCCCCTTCACTTTCTTTTCTTTTAACGGTGTAATTCACTGTTTAGTAAAATTATGGTTTTAAATTTTATCGTCAGCTGACTGTGATTAAATGTTTTGCTTTATTCATGAGTGGTTTTAAGGTGAGATATTAACAGAATATTTTTCTAATCCTAAAAATTTTTATTTTTCAGTACTTTATTTGGGTTTTTTTCCATGTGTTAAAATTTTTATTTGCGTCCCGTAAATGATAAATAAAATTGTATTTAACTACCTGTTTTTATCATTGTAAAAATATATTTATATATTTTGTGGGTAAGGTCTGGAAATTGACAAAAACTTTAAAAATTACTTGAAATTTTTGCAGAAATGATTTATCATCAGTTAATCCAATAAAAATAATGCCAAATTTCGTTTTCACCGGTTAGTAATTTTGGACGCAGTATACTAAACATGTGAAAATATTTGCTGAAGTATTTTTTTGTTTAAGTATCTAATTGCAAATATATTCATTTTTCTTCTATGGCACAAAGTTACGAAAGTTGTTTAATTTTAGTAAAAATAATTTGATATCTTTAGAAGACGAAAATGTGAGTTTCACAGACAAATAATTTTTAACACAATGTACCAAAAAAAATCCATTGTAGTATTTTTATAAGTGTATCTTATCAATTTTCTGTGTAAATTTATTAGTTTTAATTAAGTGTTGGGGGCAAGAATGGAGGATTAATATGATCAGTAGTTATGAAATCCTGTGCTGTGAACAAATATAGTGAAGTCTAAGCGTCAATTCTCTGCACATCATTCATTCATAAATTCAGTGTCGGATGAACTTTTTCTTAATGCTCATTTTTGTTTCAAATTATTCAAACTGAGTTTCTTCCATAAGTATTATTCAAAATGAATGCATCAAATGCTTGTGAAAGAATGTTGCATTAAAATTAAATTTAGTCAATGGCACTGAATGAATTTAACACTTATCTATAGCCTGATTTTTAAGGTTATAAACTTACTGCATGAAAATTCAACTGTTTTAGTCTTCATTTAATCAATGGTATAGGCTACTGTTCTTTTAAATTTAATTGAGTTTCTAAATCTTCATATGATATAGTGCTGAAGTAAAAAAAAAGTGTACTTATTACTTAAAAAAGGTTTAAAAGTAGGATTTACTGCTGTCAGTAACCCATGTGTATAACTATTTAATGTTAAGTATGCCAATCAACGTGTATTTTTTTGTAGAATCTAGTATACATAATTTGGATGATATGTGAAAAAAAATTCGTAATTGTCTAATAACTAACCCCATGTGTAATGCCTTCTTTTAGATGGATACTGTGTTTTTATAAATGGTGCTATTTTTTTTCAAAGCTTATGTTCAACTGTTATTTTGCTCATAAATTTTGCAGTGGGAGTTCTTTCTCAAAGACCAGGAAAAAATGACAGAGTTAAGAAAAAAGGCTTTACAATTA
>BMAO01019831.1:0-19329 GCA_019973975.1 Trichonephila clavata | reverse complement strand
TTATTAGATAACTATGCATATTTTCAAATATTTGAATACTTATTAAATGTATACAAATAAATTTTCTATTCCCTAGAAATTATTATTAAAATGGTGTAAATATAAATTTTGATTTTTTACAAATTCATACAAAATTCTTCATTTCATATCTTTTCTCATAGCATCATCAAAATATGTTTACTCAATACATGTGGTAAGAACGCTGCTAAACTTTCTTAGAAAACACCTAAAGGCGTAACGAAACAATTTATTACTTTACCTTGATTCACAAAAGAGCATTAAAACACTATTATATAATGTATGAGTTCATATTTATTTTATCATACATATAGTCTAATTAAGGAAAAAAACACTCTTAATAGGTTTATAACTTATTAAAGAACTCAATTTTTAGAATAAAAATACTAGCCAGATACATGATTCTCAATAATTTGTGCCATGCCAACAAAAGTCGAATGTACTGAACTCTTGGACATGAACTAATAGTAGTGATTATGCTAAAATATATTTTGTGGTTTAGTAAAAGAGATTAAAGATGAGAATTTTTTTATAGAAGTTAAAATTCAATTAATGATATAAAATTATGCGATCTGTATGCATTATATTTTAAGCAGTATTCTTGTGAATAATTTCATCTGAAGTTCCATTTTCATTGTGGTAAATTTCTTATGAAAAAATTTTCCCATTTTATAATTATGTTTATATACAGAAGTTAATTTATTTAAAATGTATTTTGTTTTGTAATATTTACATAATTTTTTAAAATACAGTAGGGAAACTAAAACTTAACTCTTCTGTAAAGATGTTTTATTCATAATGAAAATAATTTTTTATAAAGTTCTGCAATAATTGGAACTTTATATTATCTATTGGAAAATACTCATGAAAACATTATTAAAATGAAAATATGTATGTTTTAAAGAAATTGCAACACTTCAGAAATGAGTTGTGTAGAGTTAAATTTTACTTATAATTCAAATGCTTACAATGTTAAATAGTTGAATATTGAAACCAGCAAATTAATTTTTCCCCTCATAAATTTTAATGAAATATTAAAACTTATTAATCTGTTTCACTCAATGTTTACTTTCACTCTTAAAATTGAGTATAAAAAGTTGTTACATAAAGTTTGAAAAAAAAAACTCATGCTTAAACTCCTTTACTGGCATACATGGCTAATTCAGGGGTAGTATATGCAATCAATTTATAATTACTCAGTTGTTTAATTGCTATTTAGAAGAGATTGGGTTCAATGAGAAAGTATATACTATCAATAGTTGCTCACCAGAAAAATAATTAAAAAAAGGTATCTTGATTTAACCATCAACTCTTACGTCTACAGTTATGCACTAGCTCATAGAGTCGACTAAATGGTTATGTGACTAGTTAGTTGTGCTTCTGTGAGAAAGGTTTTGGAGAAATGTTTCTCTCTCTGTAACATTGAGAATTTATAGTGTATTGAATTTATGTATTTAACATATCTAATTTTCTATTTATTATGGCTGTATATATGTATTTTACATATTAGTAAATTTATGTAAATCGGTTTAATAATTCTAATAAAAAAAACTTGTTTATTTCCTATTTTGTCAATATTTGTTTTTCATTTTGTTTGCAGTTATCTTGTAATCCATCATTCGAAATAAACAATGACACTTTGGGGAAATCTTATCTGGCTACATTCAGAGAAACAAATATTCTATCTATATTGTTAATACCATTCTGATATAATACCTATTCACACAATATTCAACAGAATGCTTTATATAAGTTACCCTCTTTTATTAGCACAAAATTCTGAATGAAAATATTGATAAATTTGCACATGCATAGTAAAAAAATAACTTTATTTAAATATTGAATGTAAAAATTGTAATGTGTCAATTTTGCATATTTTAGAAATACATGTATGGAATTTAGGTACAAGTTCCATATACGGACTTTTTTCAAAAATCGCCAAAATTTTTTTCCGGCGACAACAGTCGCCAAGGGAAGCACAGGGTTGCATTCCCCCCTTCCTTCCCCCTTAGCGCCAGTAAACACCGCGACACTTCCCCCCGCCCCTCCCTTCCTCCTGACTGAACAGTTTTGCAAAGTTCCTTTCTTCCATCTAAGTTTACCTCCCCCTCCCCCGCCACCTCTGTACGAAAATTAATGGTGTGGGGGGGGGGGATTCTTTCTAACTTTAGTAAGAAGCATAAAAATGAAACATGTAATATTTTTTTCCAACATAATATTAAACTAAAACAGTAGTGAAAGGACAAATTTTTATAGAAATAATGTAAATAGTTAATGATTATTTTAGCAATACTGCAATTGAATTTAAGAATAAAAATCTATTTTTTTTAAGTGATTCAGAATAGTAATGAACAAATTGTTCTATTTATCATCATTAAGCCTAGAACAGAAACATTAAAATTTAACATATTAAAGCAAATTAACAATAAAATTAAAGTCATAAATTAAATATAAGGAGAATCTTTCTTGCTTACATTGAATAAAATAAATATAAATATCATTAACTTAGATTGCAGCACTTTATGTATAAAAATTGTCATAAAGTGGCCAAAGTCATCACTTGTCAGCAAGATAGATTGTGATAAAAAATCATGGTGATAAAAAATCTTGATTAAATTCCCCTTTTAAAGAATTTGACCTAAGCCCTCTCAGCCCAGGTGATGTCCCTAACAATTTTTAAAAACTTATTGAAAACAATCCACTCCCTGCTGTTTGCTTTATTTTCTAAACTTATATACAGCAACAAATGAAATTTTAAATCTATTTTTCTATTGCAGGTAGGGAGTGAATCTGTAACATGCTTCCAATTGCCTTCTATGGTATTTGTGTGGCAATTCGTTACAAGATTTACAAAATGAAGGCTATGATTTAACGTCAAATGATCAAACCTTCTTGTCCTAAATTTTTAAATGCCTTCCATTTGTTGGAAAAATCAATGATTAACCATCTAAAATAGAAGTTTTCTTCCCAAACTTCATCAGAACATTACAATTGCAGTAAAATAATTATAATTTAATCAGATGAGTTTTTCTTGCAAAATCTAAAAATGGTTTCTTATCCCTACATATTTCATAAACAGAATCGAGATTAAATACTCCGTTTTTCTCCCCAAATGTGGCCTTTTTGCTAGAAAATAAAACGAACTGTTTCTGACAGAACTTTCTTATACTTGGGATATACACTGCAAATAGTCCCATGGTTAGAGGGAACAGGTTACAATATTTAAAGGTATATAAAATAACAAAGTTTTTAAAATTTAAATTAATCTCTTTGTAAATTAATAATAATAATGTAAGAATTGAAAGTCAGCCTAATCTATAACTGAAATAATTTATCAATAAGTAAAAATGAATGTTAATAATAAAAGAATATATTTCCTAATAATGACAGAATTTAGTCAACCTAAGCAATAATTAAATAATTTTTCAGTAATTAAAAAGAAATATTAATAAGTAATATGAATAAGAATAAGGTAATAATAATAAAAGGATTGAAATACAACCTAATAATGAAAGAATATTCAACCTAATCAATAATTAAAAATAAACTTTAATAAATATTAAATAACTATTTTTTATAAATAATTTTAATATAATTATAAATTTTAATATTAAATAAAGAATAAAAATTATTAATTTTAATATTAAATAAATATGATACATTGTTAATAAATATTAAATAATTGTGATTAATTAATTAATATTAAATAAATATGATACATTATTAATAAATATTAAATAATTGTGATTAATTAATTAATATTAAATAAATATTCTTTATAAATATTAAGAAATAATAGGAAATAAGGCAGTGAATATTCTGATAATCTCATTTTTAATACTTATGTTTTCAAAAAATGATTCAAACATCTAATTAAATGTGAAATTAGATCAATTAAATCTTTTTGTAACACAGGGTGATTAAAAGTCCTTCAACTTCATGGTGATATTCTAAAAGTGAAATATTGCTCGAAAGTTGGAGCAAAATCTAAAATTCTATTAATTTAAGACGCATACATTCCAGTGCATCTGTTCACTCATTCTACATTTTGCTTTAGATTGCTAAGCACAATGTATGTAATTATCATGAAGAGTATCTAGCATTGCATTATTTAACCTTGAGGCATGCTGTGAACAGATGTTTTATCCCTTATTTAATCTTTCAAGTAGCACTGGATCATAACATTTTCAATAGAATGAAGTGATTAGTTGTAGCTGCCTAGTATAGACGAGATTTAAGAATGTTTATGTAAATGCTAAATATTATGTTAAATGTATATATATAACTTCAAAGACATTAAAAAACTTATGGAGTTAAAATTTCAGCATGATTATTTTTCCAAATTTTTTTTATTGCAGTGTGCAGGCCTTTTGATTAACGGAGACATTTATTTCTCTTTTACAATTCAAATCATTTTAACACTGGTTTTTTGAGGAAAAGACATTGGGTGTTAGTTGAAACTCTCAATGTGTTGAGTAGAACACAAATACTTCTGTAATGAACACTGATAGATAAAATAAAAATATTACTCTTTCGAAAACCTCAATTGGAGAGAGTTCGGAATTATCATATTCAGTAACTTTAATCACACAACGAGTGTAGCTCGTCATTGTGTAGTATGGCATGAAAAACCATAAGGGGTTAAAATTGATAAATAGTAATAAATGTTTTCTTTAAGTATTAAACTAAGGCTACACAATAAGTTTGGGTAAGTTTATTATTTTGATTAAAATAATCAGGCATTAAAGTGAATGGGGTAACAGTATATACAAATTTACAAAGATGTTTTATTTTGAACATCTTGTAAAAAGAAAAATTATTCCTAAAAGAAATTTCAGAGAACAGAATAAATTTTAGAGAAGATAAAAAATAAGCTTTCATTTATTACCATAATTAAAGAATGATCACATAAAATAACAGAAAATAATTATTACCAAAACAAAGTAAGGCTTTACAATTCCATATATACAAGCAAAGTGTTTAATAGATAATAGCTATTTAATTTTTGAAAATATATATGCTAACAATTTAAATTCTTATTTGTAAATATATATCAAGATTAAAAATTTACAATAAATACATTTGCAAATTAAAATTTTTGTTTTTACAATTTTAACTCATTGATTACAAGAAATATGGTACTTGTGTATTATTGCAACCATATGGGCAACATTATATGAAATGAAGCACATGGCTGCCAATTCAGTGCTTTCAACACATGCAAAATAGGGGTTGCCAACTTGACGAGTTATTTTGAATGTTGACACATTGTTGCGATAGTAGGTAAGTGCCCAAAATACTATGCAGCCTTTTTTCAATTTTTAATTGTGCATTTATGTAAAAGATTAATCTGTACAAATAAATAAAATTGAAGTTTCTGTAATTTCAAATTAACAGCTTTTTACTAAATGCATTTAAAAGTATATATTTTTATCTGTTTGTTCCAGCTAGTCTGAAACAGCTAGACTGATTTTGATGGGGCTTTTACTATCAGACAGCTGATGTTATAAGGAGTATTTTATAGGCTACTTTTATTTTAGAACAAAAATTAGGGTTCTGCAAAAACAAAATTAAAACCAATGTAATGGTGAACAATATCCGATTGAAATAGGGAGCTATATATATTACTTAAAATGAAACATACGGCCTAAGCGCATGTCGCCACCATCAGGCACATCCGCTCTTAATATCACAAAGTAGTAGAATTACATTAAATTTATCATAGGTATTTCTTTACATGGAATACAGAATTATTAAGTTTTTGTAAACTCTGCAAACTGAACCAACACTTTTTTGTTAAATTCCAAGCAGACAAAGAAGTGGGTAACAGCTAGTATGGAATAAAAATATTGATATGCATGTGTTCTGCATCCTGTATAATTTAGTACAAAAAAAAAATGGTTTCAGATCCAGAGATAAAGAATAAAGAATTTTAAACAAATAATAAGAATAAATTTGAATGTTCATATTTTAAACTTTAAAATTTTTCTTTAGACAAACATTTAAACCAGTATACATTTTATATTATGTTGAAAAAAGTTGGAAAAAAAATAGAGGTAAACCATACATACATACATACTTTTTGCCAAGGCAACATGGTACCCCAAAATTAATCAAAATATTGATATTTTCTTTTATTAGCTCAACCTCGAATCATCGTAAATATGTGTAAAATAATGAGATATATCTGTATTATATATTTAAAAAATTTTGATACATGACAAAGCAGTAAATAATACATTTCAGATTGTTAAAAATAAAAGCTTGAAAATTAATGAATTTGTAACTCTACCATTTACAAAATGAACATAAATTTAATATCATGGTATAAATAGACATAAAACCTATAAAGTAATATTTCTTCATGCTGAATTTTAGTTCATATACTATTTCTCAAAACCCTAGAGGATTTCGAATTTAAAGCGTTTTTGAGAATTTTCAAACAAAAAAAAAATTAAGTGGTAGCAGCACAATGAAACTCATTATAATTAGTATAACATGAGGTACTTGAAAAAAGAAAATATTCACATTTAAAAAAGCATTAGGAATTAAAAATTTAATGTTTTGTGGGGAATAGTTATAAGTTCTAGAGCAGTAGTCTTCAAAATGTTTTCCACAGAACCCTAGGGTTCCACACGTCACAAAAAAAATTTAGAAGAAATAAATGTGTATGGTAAAATGGATTAACGTTCTATATTAAGTTTATATAGTTACATGTGTCATTATATAAACTTAATACATGTGTATTCATTAAAACTAAAAATTTTATTTATATATAATAACTTTATTTTGAAACACTTTTTAAACTTTTATTTTAATAAAAGAATATTAAAATGTTTTTTCTTCATATATATACTTCCAACTAGATTATGAATATTCTGTTCGTTACCATCTCGGGTTCCAAGAGATAATTTTATACTCATTACAGTTAGCACAATGTCTTGCAAAACTAAATAGTTTTCTAATGAAAAATGTCCCTTTTTGCATTTTTTGAAAAAAAACACCTAAAATGAAGGAGAGGAAACAACTTATCAACATATTCGATGCTAAAATCTAAACTTAAGCACAAACAGCTTCTAAATTTTATGTTGCAAATTCACGTAAAATACATTTAATTAAAAAACATTTTAATGCCATTCACATGATTATGTTTAAGTGTGAAATATATTTTCCAACGAAAGTTGCTACAAAAACAAAGTATAAAAACAGATTAGACTCGGAATATGTAATGCAATTGCATTTAATCTCAATAGATCTAGACCGATAGTTTGCATGAAAAAAAGCAAGCCCATATCCCAGTTATCAAATATAATGCTTGGATAGGTGACACCAGGATCACAAATTAACATTATTACTGAGTAAATTATAAACATATTAGATTAGAATATTTTAATAATAAATGCAATACTTTTTTTTAATTGCCTTTACATAAAGTGCCTATAACCTGTTAATTTATTTTAAATGTTATTTTGAGACATATTTTTTGAAGTATGAATATAGAATGGGGTTCCCCACAAAAATACATTTTGTTCTAGGGGTTCCACAAAAGCACCTTCAAGTTCTAGAGGTTCTTTGAGTTGAAAAAGTTTGAAGACCACTGTTCTAGAGTATTAGCTTACATAAAATAAAATTCAAGTACAAATTTTTACAGAATGTTTTAACAATACCATTTGTTTAACAAAATACATTTCTCCAATTTTTAGAATACAACATGTCTCAATATTTATAAAATTAAAATTTACCATAAGTTAAATAATTTTCATTGCATGAATGTAACAAAAAATGTAAAATCTTATTACAGGGTGGATTTCATTAAAAATTTTCTTCTCACTAAACTACAATAAAATATAAAGTCATTTTTTATTGTGTCGTATGCGTCCGATGAAATGAAATTGTGTCCCCAAGCAGTAAAATTTTTTGTTCTAAAACTTTTTTTAAAAAAAAGTTCAGACATACATTTTTGGATCATAGGACAAAAATTGGTAGTGAAGCCAATTTTCATTTAATTTCTAGAAAATCGACAAATTCTTTAAAAATATTAGATATTTAAAATATACATACATTCAGTATTTCTTTGAAGATTATTTTCATAAAAAAAACTAATTCATTCTTAGAATTTTTTAACGAATGCCATGCTGATGAACTCCCCCCCCCCTCTCTTCAAAGTAAAGTACAAATTTTGTTACACAGAAACGAATTCTTTTCAAAACTATTGATTGCAAATAGATAGATAGATATAAATTCTACATAAAATATAAAATTAAAAAACAATATAGCTTTTCAACTTATAACACGACATTTCCTTCAAGACACATCAAGATATTTTCACTTTGTAAACAATGCTTAGTCAAACCAACACGGCTTCCGTTCATAATACACAACAAAGAATCGTTTCAAATCCAACACGGCTGCCAGAAACCCATTTCTCCTGCGTTCTAGAATAGACTCGTCCAAACGCACATGCGCAGTAAAAACTCCCATAGGCAGCCGTGTCGAATTTGAGACGCTAGTATCAGGAGTCTCCCTTTGCTCCTTCCTTCGTCAGCAGGCTTCAGTTACGGGAATCTCTCGTGGGAGTCTATCAGGAGTCTTCCCTCTCTTTCCGAAGTCCACTCTTTTAAACTCTAGAAGCGGGTTCACTCCACGCCCCTCATCAATCCCCATTGGCCGACCTCAGGGTTTTGCACCCGGCACCAACGGTCTTGCACACCATCCATTCGTGCAGAGATGACAAAAGTCCGGTCCCTCTCAAAGGTTCCCGGCGACAAGAGCCCGGCTGACATCTGGCACTTCAAACACCTCGCCGCCGCCTGCAGAGGTGCCAGCATTCAAGACGTACAATCACTGCCCATGAATAGAAAATAATGCAGCGATGCCCGGCCCATAGTGTCCGCCAGTCACACTGTCGCCGACGGTCCAGCTGTCTGATACAACACAATAAATCCAAAGCCACGTGTTCCCCAGCTGTGCATACGTTTATGAATAGAGGCGCTTTCTCCATTGTGACGACGTCACAGTACCATCTTCACAATTTTTTTTTACTTTTAATATTTGATATTTGGTTTTAATTAGATTTTATAAAGGTTACTATTTAATAATAATTCCATTGCAAAATGTTTGTAAAATTTAAATTTCTTTACCTTTTTTAAGCATTTTTTAAATCCCTAAGGCTTTTTTTAAATATTTTCAAAATTTTTTTTCCAAGTGTCTTATAATATACTACATAAAACTGTGCATGGGTTTTTTTTCTGCTGCTGCTCTTTAATTTTTTATTATTTTTTTTATAGTTAAACTTCCAAAAATTCCCCAAAAAACATTAATTTTGATTTTGAAATTTTTTAGAAAAAGTACTAAACACACACATGTTAGAGCTAATCCTATGCACAGTTTTACAAAACATACATTTCAGAACATGTATAAATAATTTCAAACCCATACTTCAATTACCAAAAAGGCCTTAGGGTTTTGAATAACAGTATATGTACAAAAATTCAACATGGAGAAATATGAGTTTGAAGTTTTCATTCCATGAATAGCATGATATAATATTCATCGAATAGTCTGAAACTTTTATAAAATGTTAATTAGCTTATTTAAAACTACTTGCCATAAAAAATTGTACAAATGTAGAACAATTAAACAGTATACTGCCGTAATAAATATATAGAAAAAAACGAATGAAAGATCAATATTTCATAAAACTCTATTTTAATAATTATAAAAAAAAAAATACACTTCAGAACCAGTTCCAAGCTCAGAGCTAATGCACAACATATACAAAAGATGTTTATGCCTTTATTTTTTATTTCCATGATTTTAAAAGCCTTCGCATGTTAAATATTGTACACGAATAAAAGTAAAATCAAATAACAATTTATAGGTAAAATACATCAAAATCTAAGAACTGTATATGTGCATTTGTTTAAATAAATATCTTAAAATATTTTAATAATAAAAGTGTTGAATCTCGCACACATGGGATATATATATATCACCAAAAACAAATATATAAAAATGGGGGAGTTTTTCTATTCTTGCGAATTAGATTTTTAATTACCCGAGTTATCAAAATGAGATTTAGTATTTGTGCTTTGGGAGTATCCGTTTTGAAGTTTTAATTTCATTCATAATATCATAAAAAGCACGCACACCTTTTAAATCTTGACCAAATCCATTTGATCTTCCCAGTAAATAATTCACAAACTAGAATTTTTGCATGAATTGCACAATTCTTTCTTAAAATGATTTATTACTGCTTGTATAATGTCAATCTCATTGATGCGTATTAGAAAAATAATTAATTCATTTTTTATCAGGCTCTTTTCTAGCAGATAATCTGAAATGTAGGCGTGGTAGTTGCTGTTTAGCGTCAAACATTGCTCCATTACTTTATGAAAAATGCAGGTAAAGCTTTGAAATATTGCAGGCATATTTATAAAGATTCGGGGTATCAAATAAGCCAATAAAATTTTTTTTGACAGTTTAATGATTTTTAGTGTACTATATCACCTTAATAAATTTCGGGAAGAAAAGAAAAATGCTTGAGGCAATTATAAGCGCAAAATACAAACATTAACAAATCGTTTCGAGGATTAAAATATATTTATTTTTACGTATATATGTTTAGTTAATTGATGTTATTTTCATTGCAGCAATGTACGATTAATAATAATTGGATTATTCCAAATGAGATATAATGGATAAATATTTTTACTCGTCAAACTCAAAACTAAATCGCCAAAATCATAAAAGTACGTTAAACTTTCAAGATACAGCTGTGGAAGCAGTTCAGTTATTTGGTTATCTTTCAGCAATGAATTATTTGCTGACAATCCCTGATTTTGGGATACGTACGGTACCAGATGTTTTGAGGGAGTGGTCTTCATGTAAAGGTTTTAGAAAAAGCAGTTTTGTAAGTTTGACACAATGAGAAAAATGTTGTGTTAAAGCTTGAGCGTAGAATCAAGGCGATCTTGAATGACTGTGCCGCGAAACCTTCCATAAACACTTCTGTCATTCTATATGTGTTAGTTGTTAAACACAGATTTATATTTGTACTGAAGACATCAGTATTTGCTTCGTCATTTAATTATTCACCAAAATGATTGAAGATAAAAAATTTCTTACACATTATAAAGATTTTAAATATAGTGATATCACATTTAAAATCAGATCCATCATAAAATAATTTGAATCAAATATTATTCGAAATAAGCTTGCAATTACAAAGAAATGCAAAGGAATTCAATCAAAAAAGTTCTGTATAAAATCTACATAGTATAATTTGAAAAGTATTTCTTCATATTTTCCTCGCGTTCGCATAAAATTGAATAACGAAGAAAAAAAAATGTGCTTGAATCTTTGCTATAAAATTAATGTGTAACATCATTGCAATGAAAACATTTTTACTTGTGATAAATGTTGAGTAAATTTATTTGAAAATATATCACTATATTTTTTTACTTATAATTGCACGGAAAACTTTTTTATAAAAATGCAATTAGTTATTTAACGTATTGTTAATGTTCGAGATTTGAAACACTAGCAAGTATTAAATTATTCGAAAAATGGAACTACTAAATATTTCAAATGGTACCTAGTAATGAGATATGCACAATACTATTTCGAAGTTCTGAAAAGACATAACTATTTTGCTCGAAGGAATAACTATCAAAAATGCTAAAAATTATAAAGTACAGACACAGGGGGGGGGGGAAATTCAAACATATACAATGATATAAAATTTTTCATGAAAATAGCTCACACATACCTTAGCTGTTAATATTTTTGTTTTTAATGAGTTTTTCTTTCTTTCTTTTTAGATAAGTTTCTAAAAACAGGTATATTTCCGAATATATCAAAAGAAAAATTTAAGACAGATGGTAGAAAATTATTCATAATTTCAAAAGAAATAAGCTGTATGTTTCAGAGAAAGTACAAAAAATCTTTTTAGAGATAATTGAGTATTTCTGCATAGTTGCGATTTATTATAATAAAATTACACAAGAGAAACAAATTTGCTAATTATGGATGAATAGCACATAAACATTTCGATATATTATATTTTCAAATGCTCATATGTGAGGAGTTTTTTTTTTCTTCATCAGTAGTTTTTATAATATTTTCTAAGATAATAGAGCTTTTTCCAAAAAACAGAGTATATTTTATTTTATGAAGAATAAGATTTACATGTTTCGTATATTATTCATCTGATGCAGTCTAATAAAATGTATTACGGTGCCTTTATATCATACTTTATTAATAAAATTTTTGGTAAAGAAAATTGATTCATACTTTTGGAACAAACGAATTTAGAAAATACCTGTACACTTCTATTGCAGGTAAGTGTCTAATATTAAATAGTGGTCGCGGTAGCCAAGTGGTCAAGGCATCGGATCGTGGCTAGCATGTCATGAGTTCGATCCTAGTACCACTGAAGACCCGCCGTGTAGGGGAGCGATGCGCGTAAAATCTGTCGAGAGCTCAAACGTCCTCCCGTTGGTGTGGTGAGTTAGTTAGGAGAGAGGGGGTGCCAGCCCAGGTGTCGTCCGCGTCACTTGACCATGTTCAAAATTACGTGGACCGTCCCCAAAAGCCCTCGTGTAGCTGAACAGTGGGACGTTAATATTCACTAATATTAATAAATATATTGGATCAGGGATATTAATGCTTGCTATCTATACAAGCAAAAGTGTATACCAAAGTAATACGTATAAATAATTCTTAATAATAAATTATTCATCTTTGCGATATTATTTTTGTTATTATTTATAAGGAATAGACCTTGAAAAATTTACCTTACCTATTTAGAAACAGAGGTTTTGCATCCATACACCATATTTCATGGGCAATGTGGAAAATGACGGTGAAAGTAATGATATAATGGGATTGTCTTTTTTATTGTATAGATATATTAATAAGAATTTGCTATTTTTTTGTCCAGTAATAAACCATTTTTTTATATATTGCATTTGTTTCATAAATACTTTAAATAGTTGTAATTTTTCAGGTTGCTTTTTATGTGTTCTGTATATCAAACAAATATATGAAGCAAATATTCTTGCATCTTAGAAAGTCTGACTTTTTGATCTCAAAAAGTGCTAGATGGGATTTCTTGCTGTGGTGACATGCATTTTAATTGTATAACAGTTGTGAAAGATTTTCTACAGCATTAGAGATTGGGTAATGTAATTAATTGGAAAAAAATATTTAAATGATGGGAAATGCAACAAGTTAAAATTTTATTTAGTTTTAAAAGCACTCTGCTTTTCTAAGACTGTCAGCAATATTAGTTACACAACACTTTTTAATACAGTAGATATGATCCAAAACCATTTGAAAAAGACAATGGTTTGTGCAGTATAAAGGGTCGTGTAACAAATTTTATTGAAAAATTTCTTTATTGAGATCACTATGTACCCAAAGCTTAACATTTATAACCTCCATAATTGTTTCTATATTCAAAAAGAAGAAGAAAAAAAAAAAGCATTTTTTTTAGCTAAAGGATTTTATGTCATTGCAGCAACATGCGTATAATATTAATTGGACAATTCCAAATGAGTTACAATGGCTAGTAATTCTGTTAGAGATGTTAAATCACCAAAACCTTAAAGTAAGCCGATTTTCAAGATTTGGCTTTGAAATAAGCAATTATGTGCTGCCGATCCCTGATTCAGGAGTGCGCAAGATTCTAGAGATAAAAAGCGGAGACAGAGAGTCTGACTGCCTTTTCCTCTGAAAAGGGGCTAATTTACTTTTGACATTTATTGCAGACATCTGGTCAAAGTGGTTCAATAGTATCCGCTTAGAGGTGTGGTCTTCCGAGAAAGCAATTTGAAGATGTATTTTTGTTCCATTGACACAATGCAGAGCGTCGAGAAAAAATTTGCGAGTAAAATCAAAGCTATTTTGAAAGATTACCGCGTCATTTTTCTTAAATCATCATCTAGTTCGAATGACATAGATCTATATTTATATTGAGATCAGCAATATTTTCTTCGTCAATTGATTTACCTGCAAAACAGTTGAAATGATTAATATAAAAAATTTCCTACACTGGGGAAAGTCAGATATATAAACGAAGCAAAGTTTTTATAAGAATGAAAATACTCACATTAAAAATAGATATATCATAAAATAATTTGAATCAAATATAAGCCGAAATTAACTATGCAATTATAAAGAAATACGTAGGAATTTAGTAAGGAAATTTTTAATTAAAGTTCAAAAAGTATTTTTCTTGTTTTTTCACGCGTTCTCATAAAATTGAATAACAGAGATATTTTTATAAAGCTTTGCAATAAAATTCCATGTGTAAGAATATTGACAATTGTTAAGTACAGTTAGATCATCTTTACAAGTGGTAAAAGTACAGCAAAATTGCATTTCATAATACATTAATATATTTTTATAATCATAAGAAAAACTTTTATTATTAATTTGTAATTAATTATTTAACGTATGTTGTAATTTTGAAATACTAGCAAGTAGTAAATCATTTGAAAAATGTTTCGGATGGTACCAAGTAATGAGATACGCACAATATTATTTATAAGTTCTAAAAACATGTCTACTTTTCTAGAAGGGTTAGCTATCCAAAATACTAAATATTATGAAGTACAGACAATTTTTTGCACAGGAAAATCAAACATATACAATAATATAAAATTTTTCTTGAAACTAGTTAAGCTGTTAATATTTTTGTTTTTTAAACTTTTTTTAAAAAAAAAAAAATACGTATATTTCCGAATATGGTGAAAATTGTTTAACACGAAACTGATTATTTTGGAAATGAAATATTTTTTCGTGTTAAAGGATATAGTAAAAAAACAAACATATTTCACCAAAATTAAGTTTATTAGAGTACATTTTATTTATATAGATCTAAATATTCATGTATCTAATAAAAATCAATGAAACAAAAACATTCATAAGAACTTAATGAAATTTATTGCAAAATTTTATATTTTTTGAAAAACAAAACATTTATTGAGTTTTTGGAAAATAATCTGATGAAAAAAATTTACTAGTTAACAATGGCGTTACGTAGAATATTAGGGCCTCCATGCAAGATCAGATTTTGGGCCCCAAGCCATATCTTACAAAGAATTGCAAAACCGTAACACACCGGGCTTCCCCCCCACACGTTGCGGGAGCATACATTACGCCACTGATATCAAACATCGTTTTGCTTAGAAATCTAGCAAATCTTTCAATTTTGAATTTCTTTGGTAATCTTTCTTCACGAGATACAAATACTATAGGCCCAGACCTAGTTAGAGTCTGATAAATTAAGGCCTTTGTGCAGAGGTGGATTAAGCGGCTGGAAGGCCGCCAGGGGCCCTAAACTTGAGCAATTCTTACCACAAGATTTGTACAATTTATACGCACAGAAGGCTTCACACACAGCACATTTATACATCTTTATATTTAGTACAGTAAGCAGGGATGTCTTTAGACTTCTTGGGGCCCTGGGCCCTTTCGCAAAAGTAGACCCTGAGCCTCTGCACAAATGTTGTAAACTATGACGCATAAAAGTAAACAGTGCGTAGTATACGTTGTCAAATACTCGTACAAACCCCAAACAAATAAATGTGTATGACTTACAATTGCACAAATCGACTAGGCCTATATAAGGACGACGGTCATCGCATGTAGCCAGTTGACATATTATCCGAAATTCCAAGTTTTAATTTCCAATTTTTTTAAAGTTAAGGTTTATCTTGAGCAATTGAGTTTTAATATAGCTATACATTTTATTGCGAGATTTTAAGTTTAATTAACCTTTTCACTATTTTAGTTTATTACTCTTGAATTCATGGGCCTCAAACCTTTTACCGCCAGGGTCCTCCAACTAACTTAATCCGTCTCTGTCTTTGTATTGGAATCAGATCTCGAACGCCACTTATATAAATGTCGAAGGCTCAGTGTTATTTAAAAAAATTATTTCAGGATATTACTGGAATCTGTCATTAAATGTAATTTTCTAATATATAAAAGAAAGTTTTTTTAAAAAAATGAAAATGAAATGAATTTAAGGCATCAGATAATTCAGTATTATAAAAAGGTTTTTTTTCGATTGGAAAACACCATAAATTGTATTAAAATGATTTCATCCTATATATGAATTTCACAAACTCCCCAGTTATTTCATTTCATACCTGTTTCAATAAAATTCATCAGGTTTAGAAAGTTTTATTGCAATTTTTATATTCATTTGCTTGCATTAGAATTTATATTTGGGTTATGGTCAGGCTAAAAAAAAAATGGGCTTTCCAAATGCGCTATGGTTTTGAATCTTGATTTCATTCACGACCCTTTGTTTTCAATATCGTAGTATGCTTCATATTAAACGAAATTGATCCTTGCAACCCTTAGACGGCGTAATATGGATGGGAGAAACGAGATACGTGTCACATATTTGTCACTAGCATTTCAGAAATTCGAGGTACTGCGTCGCCAATCCAAATTAAAATTTTGAGTTGTTTGTGATTCCAAACCATTTATTTATAGTACTAATATTACCTTTAATGAATATGTTATGTGTATTGAAATCAGTAATTCAAGGAAGAAAATTTTGAGAAAATCACTTAAATAGTATAAATACTTTACTGTAATAAACTAAAATTTTCTGACTTACAAATTTATGCAGCATATAATACGAAAGTCATTTTCATTTACATTATTAGGAATAAATGTATGCATTCCATATGATATTGTCAACCACGTTGAAATATTTAGTGAAAACATGCACAGATTATCCAGAATATAAACGTTTTTGACGAATGTTAACATTTTGACTTGAAAATAATAAATTAACTTCAATTTTTTTAATTAATGGTCGTTGCAGTAAACGTCATCCTATTGATGCGAGCTGCTAATTTATTTTTCACTACTTTTCACAAAACATCAAATTTAATCAGTTAATTCCATTTATTTAATACTTAAATCCGTCAAAATATATTTTATATATTTTTTTAAAAAATGTTAGTAGTACTCAGTGGCTTAAAGTATACCTCCGCATCGCAGGGAGGCCCAGGATTCAAGGGGCCCCATATAGACCGACTGATGTCGAATAAGTAATCCTTTGTAAGGTCCGGCTTGAGGCTTAAGACCAGACTTTATAGAGGGTCCCTAATATTTTCCGTGAGACAATTGGTGGTACTTAAAAAACTTTATAGATGACCGCCCTTCCTTTGTAAGCCCATTACAACCAAATTTATAAAATCTGAGAAGTCCTAAGTTTTCGTATGTATTCTAAGGGAAAAAATGCTTAGTGCTCATCTTAAAAAAATCGCACCTATATTTATATACGAAATGTTCACTTAAACTTTTTGCTAGATATAATTTAACAGAAATGTGTTTATAAATTTTGTATAACATATTTTTTACGGTTCAGTTTTATTAATTAAAATGTTTGAATTTTACTATTGCAAAGTATTTTATGCGTGCTTCAGCATTGATTTTTAAGAACTTTTATGTAAGATTTTGCATCTTTAATTTCTAAATAAAACATAAAATTTGTACTTTTAAAATCTTTTAATTACATGTTTCGAAAATAAGATATAAATATTTGTCATGCATAACACTGTTTGGAGCTTCTTGATTTTACAAATTTCTGTGTGCATGTGAATATTTGGTACATATGATGTTGATTGTATTACGATTCACGATTACTTGTAACAAAATGAAGGGGAAATTTTTGAAGCTAATTTTTGAAAATGCATATGAAGCTTTATTTTTCACTTTTTTTTCCTGTTAAGTACAAACTTTAAAGCATCAAAGAAAATTTTGTTATGGAATTATTCAATTTTTTTCAATAGCAAAAAGTATGAACACAAAAAGAATAAAAACTGATTGGCTTTCTTCCTTTTTCACTAGATAACTTTTGAAGGATGTACATTATAGTTCTACATTCTTTTATAAAATTGAAAACGGAAGAATGCTTGTGTATTCTGAAAAAAACCTAAAATTTTAAATTTATCTGCTATTTAAGTATTTCTTAAAATTAAAAACAAATTTAAACAATTCAGAGAGAAAATCCTTCCTTTCCTTGTTATTGTTACTAATGCCACCTGTCTGATGTAGTCAGATCGAGGCCCACGATATTCATCATGGCATCGGGCTAGACTGTATGCCTGTCGTTAGCCGTAGCTTTGAGTACCATGCAGGTGACAGTACGATTTGGCTCGGTTCCACCCCAATTTTGAGAGAGAACACCTTGGGAGTGGTCAGGGGCCTCTCTTTCCTTTCCTTTGTGTATATGATGTTGCGAATTTACTTATTGAAAATTTATGTTATTTTTCAATTTTTTTCATTTTTCCACACACAAGTGTTACTTCAAAATAAGCTTCAGGTTCCATGAAAAATGCGTCTTAAGCTTACACAGGGAGCTATTTCTTCTTGGTAATTTTTTTTAATAACAGTATTATTCATAATAAGCTATTTTCCTCTTCGAGTATTTCGCCACAACTCGTATCTGTAATAAATAGATTTATGTAATTTTGTCCCACTCCCACTTTTGCAGGGGTGTTTTTTAAAAATAATTATAATATTGTATCATTTTCATGTTGATGCTTATTTTTTGTATCGTTTCCTGGTCTATCCCGTGTTAAATCGAACCTGGGTAATCTCACTAAAGTTTACTCAGGAAAACTCATACACATACCTGTAAGTAGTAAGTAGCTTTACTTTCCTCTGTTCTGCGTGAGTGAATATTAACGTCGCACTGTTCAGACGAGGGCTTTTGGAGACGAACCTCGTAATTTTGAACCATGATCAAGTGATGAGGACGACGCCAGAGCTGGCATCCCCTCTCCTAACTACCACACCACACCAACGGAGGACTTTTGAGCTCTCAACTGATTTGACGTGCATTGCTCCCCTACACGGCGGGTCTTCAGTGGTACTGGGCTCGAACTCATGACATACCAGCCGCTAGTCTGTTACCTTGTCCACTAGGCTAACACGACAACTTCCTATATCTGCAGATCATGATAAAGGGCTGATGTTAAAATAGCTTTGTATATTTAAAATACTAATATATTTTTACTTGATAAAGTCCAATCAAAATAGGACCTCGGTGTTTTTTGTTGTTGTTGTTGCACCAAGGCGTTTGGTTACCTAGCTACGCCCTTGTTATATAACTCTATATTAAATAAAAAATATTAATAGTGTATTTCCAATCTGAACAGTCTGGAGAGTAAATGTCAAATCAGGTGTCATCCTCCTGAATTCATATCGTGATTTAAAATTACGAAGTTCGTCACCTCTATACCCCTCACGTTGTTTCGAAGTGCGATATTAACAAAA
>BMAO01019830.1:0-101940 GCA_019973975.1 Trichonephila clavata | reverse complement strand
TTTTTTTTTTTGGAAATAGTCAGTTAAATAGGTATAAATTCCTTAGAAAAAAAAAAGCTATGTTTGTATATTATATATTCTTTATTATTAATTGCTTTTTTTTTTAAATATCAAAAATCTCAATAAATTTTTTGCAATACATTTAAATGTAATCTTCAATCGAAATCTTTCAATCGTTATGTGAATATCCTATGGATCCCCTCAATTAAAAATTAAATCAATTTGAACCGACCATTCATTATTATTGCCTATTTTCTTTCTGCTACTAATTTGCGTGGCGTGGTTGTCTAACGCGCCGCTTTCGCAAAGTATCTTAATTCTTTCTTATGTCTGGGTTCGAATCTGGCGAATTTCATTTTGTTCGTTTCTGCTTATTTTTTCCACGTAAATTAATTTTACTGATAAATACTTATTTTAACATGATCCTCTGTTATTTTAATGTACTTTCATTTTTTTTTTTTTTTTTGCCTTAAAAAAGGTTTTTTTTCTGATTTTAATCATTCAAAGTATAATTTCTATCTTTTTCAACAATTCCTAACAAGAAGCTTTCATTTCTGTTTATTTTTCCCACGTAATTTTCAGTGCTGCCATTATTTAAGCAAACGGAATGTCACAATTAATTGCTAAATGAATATTTTTAATCAATTTTAATGTAAAAATATTAATAAGTTATAGTTTTGTATTTTATAATATCAAATGAATTTAAAAGAAAATGATTTTAAAAAGTTTATTGATATTTAGAAACAGTGATTAAAAAAGTAAAATGCCGAAAACTATGTCACAATTAATTGCTAAATGAGCATTTTTAATCAAATTTATTATTTTTTTACTAAAGCAATATTGTTTTCGACATGTCATGAATAGAAACTTGAAGATAATCTTATATTTGAGGGGAGAGTCAGGGGAAAATAGTTCTACACTCAAATAAGCCACTGTAACACAATGCAGTAGAAAGAGAACTGAAACATGTTTGACATTAGTAAGATCTGGAAGATATTTTTTTTTTTTTCGAAAAAGGGAATTGTAGTGACGTTTATATAAAACAATCACACACATACCAGGAACTTTGATAAAGGAAGGTGAATTTCCATGGCAGTATGTTATGCATTCGAGACAAATTTTAATAAAACACTCAAAATACTTAAAACAATCATTTAATAATTTCTTCTTTTATAAAGATAATTGCATGAACATTTTTCCCGTGTGTCGAATATTTCAAAAAATCCTCACAATTTTACTTCAATATTTAAAATAGTAGTGAAATTTGAAAAATTTCTACTTTTCTGTCTTTTTTCAACATACAACTATCTTTAAAAAGGCTACATTTTCGTTTCCGGGGACTAAAAAATTGCAACGAAAGAACTGAAAACTGAGTGAGTGATTTTTGTTTCGCACTGTTCGCCTATTCGAGGGTTATTGGCGATGGACCTCGAAATTTTCAACCATGGTCAAGTGACGAGGACGACACCTGCGCTTTCACCCATCTCTAATAATTAGAACACCACACCAACGCAAGAACAAATTTCGAAAAAGGGAGTCTTAATGACATAGTTAAAGAAATCACTCACATCGCGCACAAGAGCTATCGGCCTGAGGGAAACACGAAATTTCCATGGGGATGAAGTTATTCACTCGGTAAAAGCCCGTACAACGCCGGGCTAAGCGGAGAGGAAAGAAACAAAGAAATCAAAGTAATTTCGGAAAATAATATTGGAAGTGCTGAATTTGTGAAGTTGAGTGAATATTAACGTCCCACTGTTCAGCAACACGAGGCCTTTTGGGGACGGTCCGCGTAATTTTGAACCATGGTCAAGTGACGCGGACGACACCTGAGCTGGCACCCCCTCTCATAACTACCACACCACACCAACGGAGGACGTTTGAGCTCTCGACATAATTTACGTGCATTTCTCCCCTACACGGCGGGTCTTCAGTGGTACTAGGATCGAGAATTTGCGAAGAGAAGGGAAAATGTTAAGCAACAAAACCATGACACGCACTCACATCGTACGCTTCAAACCCACACCAAAGTGTTGGCGTTAGAATAAAGGAGGAAATTAACATGGGGAATAAGTTATACCTTTGGTATAAGCCCGTGCAACCCGGGCTTAGAGGAGAGGAAAAACATAGAAGCCAAAGTTACTTCGAAAAAGAATATTGGTCATGCTGATTTTGTGAAGAGAACGGAAAATTTTTTCTAAAGTAAGAAAGCCCGTGCAACGCCGGGCCATGAAAGCTAGTCCTACACTATTAAAATTCGAAGGTAAACAAACGTATGTATGTATGTATCTATCTATTATCTATCTATCTATCTATGTGCGTCTATCTTCTCACGAACAGCACCACGCAGAAAGTCGCGGAAGGTACCAAAAGATCGGGAATTTTCCGGGGAAGCCGTATTGCCTATTTATATTCCGATATTGTAATTAGTTAAAAAGATATTAATTAAAAACCTTAAAACGCCGAATTGTTTTACTCCTGCGGTTGTTTACTTGGCGGAACTTCCCTTCCGTTCGGCCGAGCGGTAATCTTACGTTTTCCACCATATTAAAATTGTCATCGATTTTCGGTGTCGAAATTAGACAAAAAATAATTACAGAATCGGAAAGATCATTTATTTCGCCACGACACGGTGTAATTTTTTTGTAAAATAACGATATTTTCTATTTTTTTCGAATTTTTTAAAATAGTGTTAAAACTGATGCGTTTTTATGAAAATTATTTCTAAATCGTTGGGTATGAATTACTTTTCGTGTTATTAAATCGATATTCTACACTAATTAACTTCAAGCCTTTCTCTTTTAGATCCATTTATTTAAAAAATAAAATTTCCAAAACTTTTTTTTTAAAGAATTTTTAAAAAGTAGTCTTAATTTTTACTTCACATTGAATAACTTCGTCATTTATGAAGATAATCTCACAAAACCTTTTTCCGTGTGTACAGTAATATTATCCGTAACATATAAAATATTGAAAAAATTGCTTCAAAATTACGGATTTTAAAAAACATTTTGTGATTTTCGTAAACTTATGTTTTTCTGAGAATAAATTAAAAAGTAGTAATTTCTACATTTTTTATTTCAAAGTACGTTATTTTTGCAAATAGCTGGTGATGTTTGAGAGCATTAACGTAAAAATTATGCTCTTAAAATGAAGGTAATGATTTTTAAAATAATTTAAAATACGCGATTTTACACCAAACATTGGTTAACTGCGCTTGTGGCAGAGTGCGCAGAGCTCCCGCTACACTCAAGACTATAACTGCAGCACTACCGTGCGTGGTCAAAACGAAGGAGGGTGTACGCCTCGCAGAAACCCGCCGGTCGATCTTTTCATACTTGTATTAAATTTTTTCTCCTAATTTAAAGACACTCTAAAGGCTTTGCGCATGCGCGAGAATCATTATTATTATTTTTTTCCCCTCTGTTTAACGCTCAGCGGCCAAGGTCAAACTTGCTGTTGCAATATTTTTTCCGTTATTGAAATGTGAGTGAGGGATTTTTAAAAAGTCGCACTGTTCACCTACTCCGGAGTTTTTTGGCGACGGACTTCGAAATTTTCAATTTAAAACTTTTAAAATCAGGGATTTTAAAAAAAAGCCAAAAACTTTTTTGAACAAATTTTAATAAAACACTCAAAATACTTAAATCAATCATTTAATAATTTCTTCTTTTATAAAGGTAATTGCATGAAACTTTTTTCCCCCGAGTCGAATATTTCAAAAAAATCCTCACAATTCTACTCCAAGAATTAAAATAGTAGTGAAATTTTGTAATTTTAAAAATTTATACTTTCTGTCTTTTTTTCAGCATACAACTATTTTTAAAAAGACTACATTTTCGTTTCCGGGAAATAAAAAATTGCAACGAAAGAATTGGAAAGTGAGTGGGTGATTTTAAAATTCACCCTGTTTGCCTATTCGAAAATTTTTGGTGACGGACCTCGAAATTTTCAACCATTCTCAAGTGACGAGAACGACACCTGAGCTTTCACCCATCTTTAATAATTACCACACCACACCAACGCAAGAACAAATTTCGAAAAAGGGATTTTTTATGACATAGTTAGAGAAATCACTCACATCGCGCGCATACACACACACACACAAGTGCTATCGGCCTGAAGGAAACACGAAATTTCCATGTGGATGAAATTATTCACTCAGGAAAAGGAAAGAATTGGAAAGTGAGTGGGTGATTTTTAAATTCGAACTGTTTGCCTATTCAAGGGTTTTTGGTGACGGACCTCGAAATTTTCAACCATGCTGAAGTGACGAGGACGACACCTGAGCATTAACCCATCTTTTAGAATTACCACATCACACCAACGCAAGAACAAATTCCTCGTGTTCAGCAACACGAGGCCTTTTGGGGACGGTCCGCGTAATTTTGAACCATGGTCAAGTGACGCGGACGACACCTGAGCTGGCACCCCCTCTCATAACTACCACACCACACCAACGGGAGGACGTTTGAGCTCTCGACATAATTTATGTGCATTTCTCCCCTACACGGCGGGTCTTCAGTGGTACTAGGATCGAGAATTTGCGAAGAGAAGGGAAAATGTTAAGCAACAAAGCCATGACACGCACTCACGGGACATGCATTCACATCGTACGCGTGAAACCCCACAAAAGTGTTGGCGTTAGACTAAAAGGAGGAAATTAACATGGGGATTAAGTTATACCCTCGTATAAGCCCGTGCAACGCCGGGCCATGAAAGCTAGTATAATTAATAAAGGATCTCTAGCTTACTAAAATCTCTAGAAAATTATATTCAAAGTTTCAGAAATGAATTTGGAAAAATAAACAAGGTGATGATAACTGATTTACCAGGGCTCTCGTTTGAAGAGAAAGCTGGAAAAGCTCGAGGGCAGTAAAAGGAAAAAAATATTTTTGGTAAAAGTAAAGAAGTTGGTTACGAATTTTTGAAAGAAAGGAAAATTTCATAGGAATTCATTTTATGTCATATGCAATAGGACAAGAGCAGAACTGTCCTGAAGAGCTGAGATTTATCAAACTGTTATAGAATACTTTATTGTATTTTTGACGAGAGATTATGACCTGAAATATTAGAAAGAAAGCTACACAAAAATTAAAGGAAGCTTACAAAGACGTTATTGAATCTTTTAATTTTGACGATATGAATTGGGGCAAGAAAAGAGAGGAAGGATGTAATGAAAACCCCCACTAGAAATTTATCGAATTGCAAGAGAAATCCTAATATAGAAATATTTTTGAAAATATTTTTAACAATACCGTTATCGAATGCATCAGGGGAAAGATTTTTTCAGTTTTAAAACGTGTTAAAAATAATTTAAGAAGTACTCTGGGAGAAAAGATAAATTGAACAACATGGTCATATTATATACAGAACAAAATGTTCTAGACAAAATAGATGTGGCAAAAATAATTGATGAATTTGCAGTAGCGAAATCAAGTTGTATAGCAAACCTGTGAGCTCTTTAGTAAGGTTTTTAATTTTTTTTACATACACACACACAGCTCAGTTTTTTTTAAGCCGTTGAGTTTTATTATTATCAGTACATTTTACTCTAAGAATTTAAAAGTAAGCAACTTTTTTCACTATTTTAGTTTTTCGACTCTTGACCCCATGGGCCTCAAACCTTTTACCGCCAGGGGCCTCCAACTACCTTAATCCGCCTCTGGAAATCAGGGAATAAATCAGTTCGATACTGAAGAGCATGATCAAATAGAAATTGAGAAGCAAGTATCTATCTATATTCTTAAAATACTGATTGCATTAACTTTTCCTAATATTAAAAAAACAGTTACGATAAAAGAAAATTTCTAATTATCAATTTTACTATACTACAACGGACATTTTAAATTTCACATTATTTTTATTTTACATCTTTATAAGCTTAAAATTCATGAGTAGTTACATATACATGCATAATTATGTAAAAAAAAAATTTTTAAATTCTTTTAATACAGGGATAGCAAACCTTACATTCTGATTAAGGCCAGCACTTTCCATTACTTCCTGGATAAGCTTGCGTTTCACAAAACAGAACAGAAGCAGAAGGATATTGTACAGAAAAATAAATGCATTGCAAACAACATTAAGTGATTTTCATATGAAAACCTTAACAGAGGGTTTCATTGCAAGAGATTTTTTAGTGTATTCAATGTTTTAAATATTGAAAATACCTTAATGTTCCCCCAAAATAATATTTTAAGCCATTGATATGTTTTTGGTAAAATTAAGGACAGGTATGCCCAACACACACATAATAGAACATATGTTTAGTTAATCTAAATTTTACTTATTTTACACATCTTCACAGTAGTTAACAGAGGTAGTTCAGTATTTAATTATCTAAAGAATTGGACGCAAAAATCTGATATGTAACCATACATGTTGTATCAAAAACAAGTATACATACATATAAATCAAAAACTTGTTGTTTTTAATAATTTTAGAATATTACAGGGAAAAAGAAAAAAGATTTTTGAGAAGCATTCACTATAGAAATGGAAAAATATTTTAATTTACTACAGCTTCGTTAATGTTTATACTAGATGATTAATCAAGTACCATTTTTAAACATTAGAAGTCAAAATTATCATTTACGATTTGTAAAATTACATGTAAAAAAATTATGCAAAATTTTGAAAGTCCTTACTCGCTGTGCTATTTTAGATTGATCGAGAATTGAATTTCAAGTATGATAATAAATCGAGGCATTAAAATTTTTTAATTAAAATCTGTGTATAATAGAATATGTTTATGTCCATTTATGGAATATAAAAGACCTGCTCATTCTTACATGATCAAAATAAAACAGTCTTTTTTGAATCCGTATTTCTTTTACAAAAATAATAATAATAACTGTAATATATTTTTGTGGTCAGGGCCGGACCGTGACCTTCAGGGGCCCTGGGCTAATGATATTTCGGGGCCCCCTAAGTAATTAAAAATTTTGTCTTTTTCCCAAAAAATTATTGTGTAGAAAAATTAAAAGTGTACGAAATTTAATTCCCCCCTCCCCCAAACAATTTAAATACGTTATAAGCAATAACATAATTTTTAAAAAAACACCTTTTCTACACTTTTATGGTGAATATTTTTTTCATTTGCTCATCACATTTTAAGTCTTTGGTGAGATCAATATTAATAGAAAGAAGTGATTAATAACTAAGCCTAGTATTTGTCATTGTTGTCCTATATTTGTTTTCTATGTAGGGCATTTTAGAGAACACACGCTCCGCTTCACAGCTAGTAATACGGATCGTTAGAAAAATGTTTAAAATGGTGTACAAATTTGGAAAAACCTGAACTAGTTTCTTTTAAAAAACTAAATCGAATATATCACTACAAGTATAGGACTCTAGCTCAGTTTTAGAAAAAATTTTATTTGAACACCTTCATTTACTAAATGTTGCTCTACGTTATCTGAATAGTAATCAGTAATAGCGCGTACACTGCCCAGGTTGACGTTTTCCATACTTTGATCTTGCAAATCCATCAAAAATTTTAATTTCTTACTATATTCTGCATATATACTATCTGGCAAAAAGTATCCGGACACCCAGTGGTATGGACTTAAAGTGCCCTGAGGCACATATTAATATGATGTTGGTTCCCCTTTTGCATGGATGACAGCCTGCACACGTTTGGGAAGACTTTCCACCAATTTGTGATAGGTGACCATAGGAATTGCTTTCCAGGCGTCCATCACAGCTGAAGTGAGGATGGTCGATTTGTCTGGCTACGTAATCTGTGCTCTAATTCGTCCCAAACGTGTTCTATGGGATTTAGATCGGGGCTCTGAGAAGGCCAGTCCAGTTTTTGAACACCCGTTTCTTCAAACCACGTCTGTGCAAGCCTCGATGTGTGAATGGAGCAGTTATCCTGCTGGAAGAGAAATGGACCTTCCCCAAAATATTGCCATAGATTTGGGAGTGCAGCATTGTCCAGAATGTCCACATACATCTCAGAGTTCATGTTTCCAATCACAGGAACTAACGGACCCTGGCCAAACCACTAGAAACACCCCCACACCATTATGCTTCCACCACCAAACTTAACAGTCGGCACAATGCCGTCACTAAAGAAACGTTCGACGGGCATCCACCAAACCCAGACGCATCCATCCGACTACCAGACTGTAAAGCGAGATTCATCACTCCAAAGAACAGTTTTCCACATGTCCACAATCCAATGATAGTGAGCTCTACACAATCGATGCTTCGCATTCTGTGGAGTGATGTTTGGCTTGTGAGCGGCTGCACGACTATGGAATCCCAAGTTTTTTAACTCTCAACGGACAGTCCTACTGCTAACACTAATTCCTAATGAACTTTGGAACTCCTGAGAAACTTCTACCAACGAGGACTTGCGATTTTGTTTCACTACCCTTTTCAGAGTTCTGCGGCTGAGTTCACCAAGTATTTTTGGCCTACTGGTTCATTTTTATGCCGTTTCACTCTGCCTCGACGTTTCCACTTCACAATTATATCACTCACAGTGGATTTAGGCTTCTGTAGAATGTCCGCAATCTCACGAACTGATTTCACACAAAGGTGGCATCCACTATACTGCCACGATCAAACTCACTAAGCTCCTTTGACTTACTCATTGCCTTACAAACGCATAAATTCTATATGACAAACCACTACGAACACTTTTATAGCTTTCAATTACGTATCAAATTGCGTCACTCGCCACAACCACATTTTAAGGAGTGTCCGGATACTTTTGGCCAGATATAGTGTATATACTTGACTTCTTCTATTTAAATCAGGGATTACCTTATCTAATGCTACAATAATCGTGTCTTTTTAAAAAATTTCTGTCCCAAACACAGCTTTTTCTGTGAATTTATCTGCAAATTTTGAAATAACCCGTCTCTAGTTCACATCGCTATATTCTGTTTCTACATTAGGACTTAATTTTTTGGCTGCGTCTTGAAACTCCTTTGATTTTTTATCTGATTCACATGTCGAACATTGTTTATAATCATTTTTAATGACATAATGAACTTATTCCTTTCACAGATGTCCAAACCCCTAGAATCTGTTATTTTTTGCTAACCTGAATTAAATCTTTCTAAAATTTCTTCCCTAAATATAATTAAAATGGCATTTTGGAGTTTTGTTAATTTATCAAATAAATTTGCTACCTCTTTTTAAAAATCAATTTTCTCATTTCCATTCTTACTAAATGTCTTAAGAATATTCATGATATTACAATATTTATCTCTTGAGGGTTCAAAAAAATCGTAATGACAAGACCATCTGGTCTGACTTAATCTTTTTAAGGGGGGCGATATGGTACTCTAAAAATCTTTAAACAGTCGAAACATTTTTTATTGGCTTATTTGATACCTCAAATCCTTATAAACATGCCTGCAAAATTTCAAAGCTTTACCTGCATTTTTTATCAAGTTATGGAGCAATGTTTGATGCTGGACAGCAACTACCACGCCCACATTGCAGATTATCTGCTAGAAATGAGCCTGATAAAAAAAATGAATTAATTATTTTTCTCCCGCGCGTAAGTGAGAATGACATTATATATGCAGTAACAAATCATTTCAAGAAAAATTGTGCAATTCATGCAAAAATTATAGTTTGTCTACTGTTTATTGAAGAGCAAATGGATTTGGTCAAGATTTAAAATTTGTGCGTCCTTTTTATGATATTATTATGAATGAAATTAAAACTTCAAAACGAATTCTCCCAAAGCACAAATACTAAATCTCATTTTGATAACTCAGATAATTAAAAATCCAATTCGCAAAAATAGAAAAACTCTCCCATTTTTATATGTTTGTTTTTGGTGATATATATATATATATCCCATGTGCGCGAGATTCAACACTTTTATTATTAAAATATTTTAAGATATTTATTTAAACAAATGCACATACACAGATCTTAGATTTTGGTGTATTTTACCTATAAATTATTATTTGGTTTTGCTTTTATTCGTGTACAATATTTAACATGCGAAGGCTTTTTAAATCATGGAAATAAAAAATAAAGGCATAAACATCTTTTGTACATGTTGTGCATTAGCTCTGAGCATGGAATTAACTCTGAAGTGTGTCTTTTTATTTTTTTTATAATTATTAAGATAAGGTTTCATGAAATACTCTGATCTTTCATTCGTTTTTTTTTTTTTTACATATTCATTATGACAGTATACTGTTTAATTGTTCTACATTTGTGCAGTTTCGTATGGTAAGCAATTTTAAATAAGCTAATTAACATTTCATAAAAGTTTCAGACTATTCTATAAATATTATATCACGCTATTTATGGAATGAAAACTTCAAACTCATATTTCTCCATGTTGAATTTTTGTGCATGTACCGTTATTCAAAACCCTAAGGCTTTTTTGATAATTGAAGTATGGGCTTGAAATTTTTTATGCATGTTCTGAAATGTATGTTTTGTAAAACTGTGCATGGAATTAGCTGTAACAGGTTGAGTACTTTTTCTAAAAAATTTCAAAATCAAAATTAATGTTTTTTTGAGAATTTTTGGAAGTTTAACTATAAAAAAAATTAATAAAAAATTAAAGAGCAGCAGTAGAAAAAAACCCATGCACAGTTTTATGTAGTATATTATAAGGTACCTGGAAAAAAAATTTTGAAAGAAAAGAAACATACAGTGGGTAAAAAAAGTATATTTGCACACCTACATTTTTGTTTGCAATTCATAAAAAGAAGCATTAAGAAATAAAAAAATTGGTATTGCCAAATCAGAATAAGTTTAATCATCCAAAACAAGCAGGAAAATTACAATAATATAAATAACAATGCTTTTTTGTAACAAAATTAAAATATCTCGTGTCAAAAAAGTATTTGCACACCTGCATGAATACAAAAGAAATAAAATATTTAAGCAAATTTCAAATAACTAATATTTAGTATGTATTCCTTTACCATCTATTACTGCTTGTAATCTTCCTGGCATTCATTTAATTAAATTTTCTGTAACAATAGGGTCAGTATTCGACCACTCTTCAATAAGGGATTGTTTAAGGGCAGATTTGCTTGAAATCTTCCTTTTTCTTACTTTTAAATCCACAGAATTCCACAAATTTTCCAAAGGATTTAAGTCTGGTGATTGTGGTGGAGTGGCACGTTTTCTGGGTACATGATAAAGCAACCACATACGTGTTATACCGGTAGTGTGCTTGGGATCATAGTCTTGCTGAAAATAGTACGAATTACTGATACCCAATTTTATTGCACTTTGTGGCAAGTTATCTCGCAACACATCAATATAGGTTCGAGCTGTCATATTCCCATCAATGAAACACAAATTACCAACTCCTTTGCTAGCCATGCACCCCCAAATCATAACAGAACCTCCTCCATGTTTAACTGTAGGTAACACATTTTTGGTATGAAAAGCAGTACAAAGTTTTCTCCAAACTAATTTCCTGACATCTGATTTAAAGATATTGAACTTACTCTCGTCGGAGAATATGACATTTTTCCAGAAATCAATTGGCTTATTGATATATTCCTTAGCGAATTCAAGTCTCTTCAGTCTATTTCATTCAGTCATGAGAGGTTTTTTCCTTGGAGATCTCCCATAAATTTGTGCATCATGCAGGACATTTCGAATACTTTGGGCACAGATTTGAGCTCCAGATGTTGAAACGACATCATTGGCTAATATAACTGCACTAACTAATGGATTTTTCGATGCTTCTCTTATGATTTTTCGCTTAATTCGCAGTGGAAGTTTTTTTGGGCATCCAGAGCGCAAGTTATTTGATGTAGATCCTCTTTCTTAATGGCGTTTTATAACATACCGAACAGTAGAGAAGCAAACATTTACTTTTTTACCTATTTCTCGATAACTTAGGTCATTTTCACGTAGAGAAACAATTTTTTCTCGCAACGAAATCGGCAATTCAGATTTCTTAGGTGCCATAACAATTTGAAATCGACAATCAACTGATAAAGTTTCGACAATACCTCCTTTTATAGTAGTCTTACGTATGTTATTTACTGCGGGATGACTGTCAAATATATATAATTAGCAAAAAAATGCAAATTTGCTAAAGTTGAGTTGAGTGTGCAAATACTTTTTTGACATAAGATATTTTAATATTGTTGCAAAAAATGTTTTGTATTAATATTATTGTATTTTTTGTAATTAATTTAAATGAATAGGCTTATTTTATTTTTAAAATGCCAATTTTTGTATTTCTTAATGCATTTTCTTATAAATTGTGAACAAAAATGTATGTGTGCAAATACTTTTTGTACCCACTGTAGGTCGAAGCAGAAAAGAAAACATATTTGTTGCACTAAGCCAAAGAAGTTCACGAATTCAGTTGCAACCGTAACTGATTCTGCACAACTAGATTAAGAGAATGTGCAGCACAGGGCACATAATGAGCGATTTTTTTTCTTTTAGAAGAGCTTGCACACCATTATATGGACCGGACATATTGGCAGCGTTGTCATATGACTGTCCCCTACAATTATTCAATAGCATCCATTGGTTTCTAAAAATTCTTGTAGATAATTAAATATAACCTGTGTAACTAATAATCTTAATTAATGAGACACATCTTTCATACACTTTTCCCCCCAAACATTATCGTAGTATAATAACATGTTAGTTTTGTGGGACAAATCTGCTATTGAATCCATCACTATCGTAAATTACTTTGTGTCATTGTTATTTGAGTTATATAATTTTTTAATGATTTGCTTGCCCATGATCTCAACTTTTTGCTCATATATTGTTTTTGATAAATACGATATTAACGATTTTGGTCGTAATTCTCGCAGTTCAATATATTCACTAATGAATGAGTCGAACTCTGCTAGTAGTTTCAGGGTACTCATAAAAATACCATTATGAGGAGAACGAAAAACTTCCTCGGTACCTCTAAATCAGCGATACTTAACCTGTGGCCCATGGGCCGCATGTAGCCCACCGGACCATTCTGAGTGGCCCGGTCTAGGTCCGTTGAAATAATAAATTCAATTATTTATGAATAATGTAGTAAAAATTTAGCGAGAAATTCTATCAATCAAGCAATCAAATCAATCAATTTTGCTTTTGATGTGCTGGTACAAATTATGAAATATATTTTTTTTCTTTTTGTAATTCTAATGGTTAGTGATAGTAACTAACAATGCAGTAGCAACCATTTTATAGGTGTAACTAATTTTTAACTCACCCTCATGTCTAAAAAAACATTCGCTGTTTCAAGACGATTGGGATCTTAACTATTTCGTTGGGGGAAAAAAACATGGATCAACAACTTGTTTGATTTGTCATGAAAATGTTATGTATAAAAAATATAATTTTTCTCGTCACTGTACTACACGGAGGGTCTTCAGCGGCACTAGTTTCGATCTCATGACATGCCTGCCATGAGTCCGGTACCTTGGCCACTAGCAAATTAGATGAAAATCATTGTTTCTAGACCTCACAGGCTGCCTCTGATCTTGAGAAAAACAAGAAATTTTCTTGAGGTTTAAACATTTTACATCCAATTATGGTGTAATTTCTAAAAGAAAATCACCAGCATACTATTTTAATTTGTTTTTATTAAGGTATTTACATAAAATATACAGACGATTTTCGAAATTAATGATTATTAATTTCCGAGTTTCGGTGGTAGGGGGGAAGAACAAAAGTAAATTGCTCTTGCTCTCGAAAATAAATTTGTTATGGTATTTTAGGGTATTTTATTTTTGATTTGTGTGAATTTTTTACTGGTTTATTTTATTTAATTACTATTTTGATTGTAAGCACCTTTTCTGTTTGTTATCTTCAACGGGGAATGGGGGGCCCCTAGAGCCTGGGGGCCCTTGGCTGCAGCCCATTTAGCCCATACGTAGATCCGGCCTTGTGTGTGGTATCTATTAGCACAACATTTGTTTTTCAGAGTTTGACTGTATTATAAACCTATCACACAGATGTACAATTTTTTTACCATGTATTACAAATAAGCATTTATAGGTATTTGCACAATTTGTAGAAGATTTATCATTATAGTTTAGATTTATTTTTAGATAAATATAAAAGTCTAAAAGACTCATGAATATTGATATTATCCTGCTTATAAGTCCTGAATAAATTTGTTTCATTGAGTTACTTACAAATATTGATTTAAGAAGAGTTCTTGGATCAATCGTATATTTATTGAGAATTAGGATATTGAAACCAAATATGACTTTATGTATAGACATTTGACTGTGTGGGATGTTGTTGCAATATACAGTCAATAACTGGAACTGTTCCTGCTCATGTTTGAATGCAGTAATAATAATAATATAATTTTTTTAATTTTTTGATGTGTTTTTGCTTGGCAAAATTGTTTGGTAGTTTAATACATAAGTTCCAAATTTTGGAATGGTATAAGTATTGATTTAGCCTTTCTTTGAAAAACTTTGAAGTAATTTAATATTTTGCTCAAGTATAATTTGGGAATCTGAAAAGTTTCTTAAAATTTAGGATTTTCCTGGTAAACTAATGATATAATTAGAAAAATTGTTATTTTGATTAGAATGGAGCTCCGTTTATTCATGATAAACTTTGGTAACTTGATGTTTAATAATGATTTTAATCTTTAATTATATGTTTTGGTGGCAAGCTTCTCAATGATATGGGCCCCAAGAAAATGTCAAAAAATAGTTTTTGAAATGTTTACGGCATTGTGAGGCCTTAAAATAGTATGATTTGTACCAATACATTGTGAAGCTTTTAAAGATATGTTATAAAATACTAACATTTAGCACTTTTAGTCTTAGTAATTATCACCTACAAATGTTTGTATTTATTTTTTATAAATTTTCTCCTTGGGAAAAAAATGAATCATACTAAAATATGGGGAAAATTTTTGAAATTGTTTGAAACATGCTAAATTATTTTCGTGAAAATTTTTACACAAAGGAGCATACAAATTTTTTGTTAGCTAGTTTATTTTAGTAATTACAATTATTTAACATGCATCATTTATCAACAACTAATTTTAATATTGCATGATTATAATACAAGTGAAGCATGTGAAAGTTTTATTCTTTTAACTAAGAAATTCATTGCAATTTAAAAAATGCATTTTTCATATTCTATTGAAAGACTATCAGTGACATTGCTTCATTATGTACTCATGTGAAGAGTATTTTTTCTAAGATGTATTCCAAAAGAGTATTTTTTTTGTCAGTTTCAATCTTTATTTGCATTAATATGGATATATAAAATCGCATCGCTTAAAAAGAAGTTGTGAGATAGTTTTCCAGTGGTACGGAATAAGTCGGAGTTAGAGGCTCAGTTTTTTTCATCCAAGCAGCAGAAGGGTCAGACGCCATCGGATTTTATATGTAAGTTATTAAAAATCCATAAGACTTTAGGTTTGAATTCTGATGATGTAAAATTGGTCGATCACATAGTATAATGCGACTCGAACCCCAGATTATGGACTATTTAGAGGTTCGAAACCCCACGACGAAAGTACAGTTGTTAGAGTTGGTCGATCGGTATGGGGAACGTCATAGCTGCAGAGAAACCCAGGATTCGAGTAATAATTTTGCTAGACGAGGTTGGGATATGAGTAGGAATCCTGTGGAAAGACGGAATAATGGAAATTGGAGAGATACAGGGGTCGGAAATAGACAAAATGATCAGAGAGGAGTAAGCATAGGTGCGAATAATTTTTCTCGTCGTGATTATCGAAATCAGGGATTCGAAGGAGGAAACCGCAACAACCAACCAAATCATAGAACAGACCGTTATCAGAATCGAAGAATGGTGGTTAGTAAGGCTTCTATTGATGATTCAGCAAGGCGGAATTGGAGGAGTGGTGATTGCACCAGCGGAAGGCAAGGAAATGCTAATTTAAACTTTCTAAGAGATCGTGTTGCAGAAGGTAAGCGGTCGCTAGTTGAGTCAAATCCTCCTAATAGGATTAAACTTAATTCATTACGGTTATCACCAGTTGATCTTCGATATGTGCCGATTCTTTTACATGACACGTTTGTAAAAGCTCTCTGGGATACAGGTGCGGAGAAGTCATTTATTTCAAAGGAGACGTACCGATCATATTTTTCTTTTCGTCCTATTAAGAAATCGTTAGCGGAAGTAGTTACGGCACAAGAGTCGCAATGCACAAATTTGGGCACCGTTGAGTTAAGAATTAAAATAAGGGAGTTTTCGAAGTTGTGGAATTTTCATGTGGTTGCTGAGATGCAATATCCATGCATCTTGGGCATTGATTTTATGTCGCATGCAAAGATAGGTTTTGATTTTTTTACGAAATCGTTAATCATTCCGGAATCGCAGATTGAGAAAGTGGCAATTTCAGACGAACCGGGACGGATAGATTTATCGAAGACGAAGTTAAATGCAGGGCAAAAACAGAAGTTGCATATTTTGTTTAAGGAATTTCAAGGCTTATTTTCGACTAAGCCAGGTCTGACGCATGTGTTTTGTCATGAAATTCATACGGGTGATAATCCTCCTGTTTCTTAGAGACCTTATTGCTATGACAGGGTCAAACAGGGTATCATTGATTGCCACGTTAAGAAAATGCTGGATGAGGGAACTATAATTCCAACAACATCGCTTTACGCATCTCCTGTAGTTTTATGTCGGAAGAATAACGGGTTGCCGTTAGACGACCCAGAAGCTTATAGGTTCGCAATAGATTATAGAAAATTGAATGCGATAACGAGGTATCCACGATATCCGATACCGCTAATTGATGATTTGATCACTAATATTCCACACACCGAAATTTTGTCATCACTTGATTTACGTAGCGGATACTTTCAGATGGTGGTAGACCCCAAAGATATTAACAAGATGGCATTTGTTACAAAAAATGGTAGTTTTGCATTTACTCGCATGCCATTTGGCCTTTCGGGTGTGGCTCCAAATTTTCAGAGGGCGATCGAGATCATCCTTAAACCAGTTCTCGGGCGTTTTACGTTCTGCTACATGGATGATGTAATAATTTCATCCCCATCTTTTGAGCGCCATGTAGAGCATTTACGGGAAGTATTCAGATTGTTGCAAGAGGCTGGTTTAACGTTAAATCGTGAGAAATGTTATTTAGCGAGGGAACAGTTACGTTATTTGGGTCTAGTTATTAGTAAAGAGGGAGTTTGAACAGACGAGGAGAAAGTAAAGGCAATTCTTGAAATGAAACCCCCAAAAAATTCGAAACAGGTAGCAAAATTTTTAGGAATGACGGGGTGGTATCAAAAGTTTATTAAGGACTACGCAGATTTGTGTGAACCCTTGTATGGTTTGAAACCAAAAAATTCTAAGTTTAGTTGGTCGGAATCGGCGCAGGAAGCCTTTGATCGTATTAAAAAAGCAGTGACGGAAGCTCCCGTGTTACAGTTACCAGATTTTACCAAAGCTTTTGAACTTTATACGGATGCTAGTTCAGTGGGGGTAGGGGCAGTGTTGACTCAGAATAATAAGCCTATTGCGTTTGCCTCAAGAACATTAAATAGGTCAGAGAGGAACTATAGTGTGACGGAACGTGAATGTTTGGCGGTCATATGGGCGTTAAATAAATATCGCACTTATTTCGGATCTTTGCCGGTGAAGGTTGTCGTGAATTATCCCCCCCCCTCGGATTATCATCTCCCCGTCTACCGTTTAATGTTTCTGGACGTATAGGCGGATTAGAGAAATCAAGAGACACAGTTGCAAATCACTATATTTATTGATGCTTATTAATGACAGGAAGGCTACAACCTCACGATTCAAATTTAAGAGAAATAAAACACAGTGGAGTATGAGAAGGAGTTACTACTAGTGGAACCACGGAATCACAACTGAATCCACGAAAGATCAAACACATATAATTACAGCTAAAACACGTACACGTATTCACAAATTTCTAAATCACTAACCTTATCCTTGTAACATCGGCTGTTCCGTCATGGTGATGAATTCTTTACTGGTTGAATAGGATAGTAGACAAGGATCCCCACACGGTAATACGGAATCTTTTCTAATTTCAATCTACTGCTCTCCGGCGTAGCTTGTCACGTTACTGCTATTCAATACTGTCAACAAATGCGTGTTGATCTACCGATGCTTCAATTCATTTGACTTCATCTTTCTAACTCTTCACTTTACTTTTTTTTGTTAACTCGCTAAACCCGAACTTATATAATATATCTCATTTGCATAAATCCCGCTCTGGCTCTCGGTGGAGATCGGTTGAAATAAATAAAACTTAAAAGAAATATTAAGTAGGTTAGTGGAAACCGTATAGATCCGTCGCAACCCCCTCCTAGAAAAAAGCGTGATTTATTGAAGGTCTAAACGACTTGAAAGAACTCACGTAATCCGCCTAACGCCGGAAAAACTCTGAACCTGCAAAAAATTTTACTCTCTAACTATACAATTTTTAATTAAACTAACAGACAGAAATGACTACTCAAAAGGGCACTCCACTCCATTTTATTTATCTTTCACATATATTCCCTACAGTGCATCCCATTCGGGCGAAGATCAGGGGAAAACCTTGCCATGAGGAAAAAACCATGATCATGCACTTTACTTAAGTACTTATAAATATAAAAATTTTACATCTTCACACGATAATTTCTTCGGTACATCTCATCAAAAGATTCAGGGACTGCTGCCCTGAAAGGAAACCATATCAATTTCTTTCTAAAATATGACATTAAATGCACAGAACCTTATACAACTTCCATATTGACACAAATATGGCATAAATTATATCAATTATATGTATAGTTTCATATCAAAATAACCTTCATCTGGTTTCATTTTCAAATCCCAATCAATCGCGCTGCGCTATTAATGTTGTTGTTAGTAATCCTAATTACGCCGCGTCTCGAAACCACAGATACTACTTAAACATCTTAATAATTACACACAAAAATATATACATTTTTCAGCATACAATATATTACAACAAACAATACTAGTAATCTCAAATATAAAGCCACGTCTTTAATGTGTAGCAAAACAAATGCAATCCAACAAATGTTTTCCCACAATTTGGAAAAATATAAAATACAAAAGTTCATTTTTCAATCAATATGAAAACGTACACAACGCAGTGACAACTTTTGTACACTTTTTAAACTTTACAAAGCAAAAAATTTAGCTAGCCCACATGGAAAATTCTCTGAACTGTCTGTCAGAGGGAAAATAAACAAATTAGAATTATACAACCTGGCTAATCTTTAGATCCAATCTGCACAGACTTTGTCTCCAACCACGGCCTCTGTACTGGATGACCTTGTCCTAGGGCTGTCCTCCCTCCGCTCCAACCTTCTGGGTCTCCTTCTCCTCCATTGAGTCTGCTGTAGTTGATATGCTCCTACTGGGACGTTCTCTCCTCCTGCGGGATTCCGATTCTGGCTGCTGTCCACTGGACCTCGGCTCCGGAGGTTGTAAGGGCAGTTGCGTTCCTGCTGGACTGGATGTGACCTGTTGAATCTGGACTTTCTACTTTCCTCTCTGCGGGATGGTCCTGGAATTGTTGTTCCCTCCAAATGCCTCTCATATTCTACCTTTCTGCACCGCTTTCTTGATGGACGAGGACATCTTTATTTTGTCTCTGGTCTCTTCTTCCTTTGTTGCATCTCGACCCAGGATTCGGGCCTTCTTCTTTTCTCCCTCTCTGTCCAACGTGGCTTCCTTTTCCTGAAATTATACGCGCCAACCCCCGAAGAAACAGTCGACTCCGCCCGCACCCGCTTTCTCCTTCTCACCTCCTCTCTATCGTGTCTATCCCTGGCTACATCTCCACTACCTTCCAAATTTCCTGATTCTGATCCTCTACGACAATTCCCATCGCTTTCTGACTGCACTACTCTCGGCCGCCTATCATCCGACCCTTCTGATGCTACTGCACTATAATGACTACTTCCCGCAATTTCAGATTCGCCGACACTGTCTATATTTGTTTGGCTTACATATGTTATATTTTTAAGAATATTTATTACTTAGCATGTGTTTGAAAATGCTACTATCTTTGAACAATGTTTCAACTTCATATATTGTATGAATTATGTAATTTAATAAATTTCTTATGTTATATGCAATTCATTGTGCTGTAAAAATAAAATTCATTTTCATCAAAAAATAAATCTTTTATCATTAATCAAAAACTTTCATGTTAACTAACTCTAATAGTATGTAATTTTTTAAAGATTTGTCTACGAATTTAAATTGTATTTTAAAACAGTTTATAGTATTCATATATATCATACTATTTTTAAAATTTATTTGTTATTCAATAAGTAAAAAATATATTAAAGACAAAGGATAATTAAATTGAATTTCTAAAGACTGTTACGCCTTTTCTTATGTGATATTTTCACTTAATATTGTGTAATAATTACTATAAATTTTAAATCAAAACTTTTTTTAAACTAATTTCCTTAATTTGCATATTTTTCAATGGTTTGGAATCATTGCTACATTATAGAATCAATATTATAGCCTTTACTTTTAATATGTTGGAATCATATCACAAAACAAAGAAAACTTGTATAATAATGTATGTTTATTGAAATGAAAAATTTAATTTAAATTCAAAGTTGCCTACAAGAAGAGAATTAAATTAAGAACTTATGGTATCATTGTTATCAACCATAATATATACGCTTGTAAAGCAAAAAATACTTTCATATTAACCAATAATCTATGTACACTAGCTGTTATTTTCTAATATTTACATACAGTTTGCTGTTTGTGAAAATACATTTCAGAGTATTACTATTAGACGGATATCTAGATTAATACGATATTCATTATTTTATTTGGTTTACATGTGAGATAGTTTTCAATTTAGATTTAAATAAATATTTTATGCAACATTATTTTTAAAAATATTTTTTACTTTCCATTTTTAAAATGCTGCTAACAAATTACAATGCACTTAAGAGATGCATTTAAAAAAGAAAATAACTGAAGTTTTTTTTTAAAATAGAAAAAGGTTTCTTTTATAAAATTTAAACATCAGTAGAGAAAATAGTACATTATCAATAAGTAACTTGCAGTAAGCAAGAATTAACTGAGTAACGCATGACAAATAATGAATTTAGCTCCTATAATAATACACGCATTGAGAAAATTTTACTAAGTTCAATACCCAATTTAAGAATTCTAGCTACAGCAACATTTAAGAATAAAATATTAAAATGCATTTGAAAATCTAAGCAAATATATGTTATAGACATTTTCAAATAAAATTATTTACATTAATCAGTATTTAAAATAACTTTATTCAAGAATATGAGAAATTTGATATTTACAACAGCAGCAAATTTTAGCTTTCAGCCCTGAATTTCTACATTATACAGGATGTTTCAATTATTGACGAATATGTCTTGATTTTGCAAGCCATCTTTACTGGGAAATAATTCAAGAATTTTTTCCAATTATCACAACTTTCTAAGTTATTGGCCATCTGAGAAGGACAATTGAGGAGAAAAAACAACTTATTCACTCATTAACCGATTTTATATTAAAATCCAAATTTAAGTAAACCCCCTTTCAGTATATAGAAATAATGTTTTAATCGTTTTTATTTTAATTAGTAAAGTACAACAGGTTAGTCAACCTTTGAATATAAATACCTTTACTGCTGGATTTCAGCTTCCAGCACTGGTCATTGTACATGCATGGCTAGGTGTATATTGTTTTTTCAAATTAATAAAAAGGATAAATTATCTTTATTCCTCAATTTACATATGAATTTCAATATTTTATGAGGTTCATTGTTTTTAATTATTTTGAGGGTAACTGTATATTTTAAAAATAATTCTCCAATATGTTCCATACCATTCTTATAATAGGGCATTTAAACTTTTGTGTTCTTCGAAACTGTCCAATTCTACTTGTTTGCATTCATCTGTTATATTTAAAATTAGCATTCTTTCAGATTAAGAGAAGTTTGTTCTCATGTTGCAGCATTTGTGACATTTACTGACAGATTTTTCATTGCTAATTAATAGAATATGATGAAAATTATTGGAATTTCTAAACACCAATTCTTAATTTTTCAATAAATATATTTTGCCAGAAATTTTAAAAAATTATTTTTAACTTATGCTTTAAAAAATTCATTCACACAGGTGCATTGTAATCCCAATATGTATATAATTTTGTGCAGACAAAATTCCCCTACGAGGGGCTGTTGAAAGTAGAAATTTCTGCAAAGTAGCAAGTTTGGGTGGTTATTATGAGAAGCACATACTGGATAGTGTCAATGAACCAGCTCTCTGGTGCTGTTAAAGAGTATCAATAGTATGCATGGAATTAAATTCATTAGTTTTGTAATGCTTGCCTTAGTCCTTTAAATTCTGTCAATGACGGATTCTTTCAAAAAGATTGAGGATGAATTTTACAAACTGGTTAATAAAAGTTTATATGTAAAGCAGATAAATAGATTTCTAGATATAAAATGAAATTTAAAAAATTTCAAAACATTTAAAAGAAATTTATTTATTCATCTTCATAAAAAAAATACAAAGAAAAATACACTGCTAATTACAATAAATTTAGATTATCTAATGTTAACTTTCAACCATTTTGAATTAATATTAATTGATATTTAATATTATTGATATTAATTGCATGTATTGGAATAGTATATATTTTTATTTGTAAGTATTTGAAATACAAACTGTTTATTTGCTGAGTTTGAATATCCACTTAACACAGCAGACCTTCCCTTTTTGTAGTGAGTAGCCTTCTGTAACCTTGGTCATTGAAAATTTTAAAAAATTGCTTATTTGCCATTATTTTGAACTACACAGTGTTTATTTACAATTTAAGCTACATATTTTTCCATTTGTAATTGTTTGAATTACATATTGTTCATTTGTAATTATTTGAATTACACATTACTTATTTTCATATACCTATAATACTAAAGAATTATTTGAAGAATTTTTAATTCAAATAGAGGCAATTATAAAATTAATTCACTAATGACACACACACAATTCAAATATATACATTCATATTAATTCAAATTGTTAAATATTCCATTCTTTGAGTTAATTAAGATCAAAATAATTGTAACTCAATATAAGAAGCAAAATCTCTTGCATATTATCTTATATTTAATATAATACTAAGTAAAATTCATGTTTAGAACATTTTTTTTATATTTTCACACACACAGAATTTAAAATTAAAAAGGATATAAATTTTCCATAGCATTAAAGGAGTTATCCTTTTAAAATTCCCCTTCAATAAAAATCAGGATACATAACTAATAGAAAAAGAACTGATTGAACTATTAACAGATTCTGAGTTAAAATGAAGATATGAATTAGAGGATCTTGAATTTTGGTTAAAAATTTACATACAATATCTTCACATTTCAGCAAAAGCTGAAAAAGGACTTTAATACAGCATATTTATGTGAAGTCTTTAATTTGTGTGAAAAGTCTTTAACACAAGTAAAAAAAACCCTACACAGAAATAAATTGGATGATTAACATGAAAAATACACACACACATTTACAAATAAAATCCGATTGTAATTTTTTTTTTCCAAAACAACTTTGGTATCCAGCTTCAAACTCCATCAAGCTGTCCTAATTCCTTCAATTTATGGAAAACATTTCTGCAAGAAAGATGATTTAAAAGGAAAATTTTCATAAATAAATATTAATCAGTCAAAAAATTCATAATACAATTTAAATTTAGAATAAATTGAAAACAAATCAATTGCTAATCTTCAGTTTAACAAATATGTATGAATTAAATAAATATGTAAATTAGCACAATTACTTGGATTACTTTAAGTTATTAATAAAATTTGAACATACCAAATAAGTGAGCATTCTCTGTTCTTTCCTACATTTCATGTGTATCATATCAGTTCATGAAGCTTGAAGAACCTTGATCCTCCATACAGGCGAATATTCACGGGACATAATCAGGATGCTCCGAGCTCTCTACAAAGCAGTTTAATTCCTATAATAATTGCCAATGCTTAATTCATGAGATATATATTAATAATAGTTGACTATATACAAGAGCAAAATAAATAGCTCACACAAAGGCTTAGTTAAAAATATCATTTCAATTAAAAATTCATCTCAATCATAAAACGATATATTATAAATCATAAAACAAAAAATTACACTTATTTTTTAGCACAACTGATTAAATGTAACCTTGAAATTTTAAAATTAGTCTAACAAAACTAGTGTATCTAGATAACATTTATTTCTATGTCACGTAATTACACTCACTATGCAACGCAAAAAAAATTGAATTCGTACAACAAATATTCGTGTAACAGAAACAAGCTTTTTTTTTAATTAACATATTTTTAAGAAATACAAATATAAGTGATTGTGTAATTAATATGAATAAAAGCAGTCGAAAATTATTTCTGATTGTGTGTTGTGAAATCTGTCGCCAAAATTGCTGCCAAGGTTACCATAAACAAGAATCGAGCAATGTTTGTAACAAATACACAGGATTATTTCGAAAAAGCACAACAAAATTTGAATAATATCATTTAAACACAAACTTGTAATGAAATGCTTATTAAATAACATATTTAACTCTCGCTTACCAATTTTTCGGTTGCAAAGTAGCCTCCCATTGTAGCCATGTGGGTAGACTCATAGGAAGCGGTAAATTAAAAGGTGATTTAAAAATTCGTAGAGGCTCTCAGAAAAAGGTCCACATGTGAAACAAAGAGTGCATAGTTTACTCTCTTTCATGCCGGTAATTTTAAAAGGCTAAAAATTCTGCTTAAGAAATGCAAGGAAAATTAAAATTACTTCTGCTTAAGTTTGCATACAAAACAATGTTATTTTGTAGAAACCGGAAAAAGTTGAGGGTTTTAATGACCGCAGCGCCCCCATAGTAAGCTTTACGGTAGAACTTGTCCATAGAGTATAACTTTGTTGCCATTAAAAAATTAGTTTTCTACATCCGCACTAAGCGTAATTCCTTTTATCTGTAATAATCGTCTGCGAGCACTCATTTTATCAAACACCGGCTCTTCAGAGCATAAACATTGCAGTGAGACGTCGTGCAGGGAAGAAGGGATTAAGTTGTTTTCCGTGTTTCTTCGGTGTTTATTGATTATTTGTAATCACATGTCACCTTGAATTAAAGTTAAAATCCTTTAAAGACTTTTATTATAGCTGTTTTCAATTTATTATTTGAAACAGTTGTGTTCATATAAAATGTCTTCAGTTAGTGAATATTTCAACATCGACAGATTAGATTCTGATGGGTTAAGTGCTGATGCTGAAGCTAGTTTTCTTCAGGATTTAATTAATGGAAGGCCTGTACGAAAAAGTAATTCTCTGCACAAAATGAAGCCTGAAAGAAACTATTCAAAAGTTCTTGTTATATACACTGGTGGAACGATTGGTATGATACGTAATGAAAAAGGAGGTACGTCTACTTGTTTGAAGGATTGCATCACACTCTATCTTTTACTGTTAATGTGTTTTTGATTGAATATGATATTATACTTTTTATTATGCGTTTTGTGAGCGTCTGCGACTTTAATGGGAATCATAAAGATATAATTTTAGTCGAGTCTTCATTTTTTGCTTTGTTTACATTTTCTAAATAGTAAAATGAAACACTTCTGAAGGATTTTAATTGGTCGAGTTATTTTTTCTATGTTGAAATTTTTTACAGCTTTTAAACTTATACTCTTTTTTTCATCTTATGTGAAAGAATCTAATATTGATTCTAAACTGCTCACTGATTCCTACTAGCCCTTTATTTATAATTTCTGGTAGAGATTCTTCAGGGATTAATATTTCTAGGCAAATTGCTATTTAAAAATGATTTTTCCCTTAAAGTTCCATGATAAATTATTCAAATCTGAAAGAAAACATTTCATCCTCCTCCCTATGTATATTGAAAATATCTATTTGAAAAATCTGAGGTTTTAAGGCTACTTTTCACATTTACCTTACTTATAATCCATTGATGAGATATATTGCATAGTTAGGCTATTACTTTTAATAATTGTAATAAAATAAGCTTTTATTTGTTGTATTTTTTAAATGGAATTACAGTTCTTATTGTAGATATAAAAAATTGTTAAAAATAATTTCTTGAAGCTTATTAAATATTTTTACCTAAATGGGATAAAATTTTGTAACTTTTGGAATGATATCTATAAAAATATGAAGTTTGATTATGATTTTGTTCCAAACAAAAAGGGAATAGCAGTGTTGTTAAAGTATCCTTATTTGTATCTTATATTTTTCTGCTTAAATTAAATGCACTTTAATAAAAACAGATATTTCATAGGATTTTTCTGTCATTCTATTTAACTAGTATATATTTCATGTTCTAACAGGTGGAGAAAAACATACAGATTTTTTATTATTGATGATTGAATCAACATAATATATATCTTGATATTTAAAAATTCTTTTAACTTTTTTATGCCTTTTTTAGAATTAAGCTTATTTTGATGAATATTTTTGCAAAAATATGTAATTTTTAAAAAAGTATAAATAAATTTTTTTTTAAAAAAAGAAAATATTGTACCAATATGCAAAATGTCTAATATTAACTGTTTCAAACTTAAGTATTAAAGTTTGCTTCTCATCAACAGATTATTCTTCATAATACTAATTGGTTAAAGTGAAGTACAGGGTGGTCTTTTATTCAATTCTTTTGACAACCTGAAAAATAGTTAGCCAAACAATCAATGCATATGGATAGTTGTCCACAATTAGCAATATGTTGAAACTTAGACATTATATTGGCCATGGTAGCCAAATTTTTATGGTCATGAATTCATGGCCAGCATTATCAGGTCACTTAAACTTTTTAATGTGTAAAAAGAACAATGTAATATATTTTTTCAAGAAACCTTGTGCTTTAATAAGACCCCTTTCTTCTGCTATAAAATAATCAATAGCAATCAAAATCAGAGAACATTATTTATTTCACATTTTGGTTTATCAAAAAGTTACCGAAATAAATTGTTTGCCAGGATAAAATCATAATTACACCATGAAATTGTCTAATTTGAGAGGCACCTTGTTCTTCACTCCAGCTGTATAGATCAATTGAATATCTTAAATTAGAAAAACTTATTATTAAAAAATAGTAACTAATTTAATTGCTGTAATTTCTAGCATATGCTTCTAAATCAAACATGATGGAAATGAAGATAAAATCATATCCTCAACTTCATGATACTGTTGCAGCAGAGGATTATACAACAGTGTGTCCTGATGAAAATTGTTTGGTTTTGCCGTGAGTATTTTTTGATTTTTTAAAAAGAAGTTTCATTGATATATACACTTAAGAAAACTTACATTACTTTACAATTTTTTAATTATAAACATAATCTACTGACAGTCATTCTTTTATAACTGCTTTAATTCAGGTGCAAATGTGATAACCTTTTTTTTAGATCATTTCTGATTTGGAAGGTAATATGTCTTCTAGTTTGGGATGTAGAAACCTTTTATGGCAATCTTTTCTTAAAAGTGTAAAAATCCTGGCAATCCTTGTATACATTGATTATAAATTAAATCTAGAAAAATGAGATTCAAAATTGGATGCCCCTCATTTGTGTGTGCAATTGTACTTTAATGTTTTTATAAATTTGTGCAAACTGTTGGAAAAGGAATGATAACCCTGAGGAACAGCAGTTTTGTTGCTTTAGATCTGTAACTTGCTTTTGATCAACTTTAGTCTCCAGAATCCAAAAATAAACAACAGTTTTTATCTATCATGTCAACCTTTTTTTCTATGGGATAAGGAAAATAAAAATAAAGTTGACGAACTTTGTGTTCAAACTGTTCACAAAAAAGATTTGATTCATACAGTTTTATTTATTCATCAACACACACATGCATATTAAGGTAAACTTTTTTGCTTATATCTTTTTCTAGAGTGTTTAATCCATGGGCATTCTTACTTGATGCTCCAACGTCAGCCACCATATGTACATTTCATTTACCTTGATACCATGCCTCCATGACCTTAAAATCTTGGTGGAATCATTCACTTTGCTCATCACTGACTGACATCACTGGCTATGAAAAAATGCATTTGATGCTTATGTTACAACTAAACATTTTGAAGCTCTCCAAGAGTTACTGGACAATTTTGGTGTAATTTTGTGCTTGTATAAACTAATGGGGAAATAATTCCAACATCAGGAAGGAGTTGTGCTAGGTAAACAAAATTTAGTAGGAATGAATTTAGTAGATTAGTAGATTTTTATGAATCTAAAAGATGACGATGATTCTAGTTTCACATTAGGAGTGTAAATGTGGTGCTGGTAGGGCCACTATGAACATGTAAGTCAAGTTTGCTTTTAAATATGTGCTGTGAAGTTCATGAGCATTATTTGTAATTTGAGAAGATAAAATGTAATGATATTTGTAAAATTTTTTTTTTTCTATCAGTGTATTTTTAAGGAAGTTTTTGACATTTTTGAATGCCAACCCAAGCATTCTTCTGAAGTTCTGTAATTGTTCCATTGAAATGCTCATCTTTAACAAGCTGGTGAATTTGTGAGCCAACAAACACACCATCATGTTGCCTAACCTGTCATTTATCTTTTTGAATGATAGGCTTGGAAATGCCAAAATGAGCTAATTCAAACAGTCTCCTTCATTTAGTTAGTCTTTTATAAATTGCTTCTTGAGAGCAATTTTTACACAGGTTGAAAAATATGTTCTTTCAGTCAACAAGTAGCTGATGTATAAAATTTAAATCACCAAGTGACAGAACAGATCTTGACGACTTTTACAAGTGCATCCAATACTTCTCACAGGCTCTGTTGTTCTGCATACACACAAAAAAGGGATACTTCATATATCAACATTGATGTCCAAGGAGGAAGCAGACCATTTTAAGTCAACTTAGATGATTCATTGGTGCATGTGATATTGCAACAAATCAATGATCATTTATGTCTTCACATTCTTCAGGCAAATAAGCTGAATAGCTTATTGGAATTGCACCAGATTTACAATGTAGAAGAGGTCACATTTCAAGCTTCACTTTAATCTATTGATGAAGAATTTCCACTCAATTGCATTATAAGCTGAAATTCACTTCCATTAAACTGCACAAATGTACAAATCCACATCCTCACTTAGAAAGTATTGTGTAAGTACACTTTATCTTGATCTAAAATAGGATATTTTCGCTCCTTTTTCTTGTGCAGCCTTGATGCTAACAGTTCTGAAGCTCTTTCAGATAATCCCAAATCATTCAGCTCATTCTGCTCAAATCCTTTACAAATGGAATCATCTTGAATTTCAAAGTCTTCAATGTCGGAATGACTTTGATCTTCACCAGTATTTCCAAAGAGGATAATTCTTTAAAAACTAGCCATATAGTTGAAAGTAAACTAAGATATTCTATTTTGCAACTGTTTTTCTTGTTGTATTCTGAAATTTATCATTATACAAAAGTAATAATCACTCGTGTGATCTTGGGGTTATTGCCAAATCATTGGTATGCAAATAAAAATTTATCACATGTTCTTTTTATCCTCAAGGTATCAACACATTGCTTGCACACTTTGTAAGGGCGATTTATCTTGATCTCCAATTTTCACTTTAAGATAGGTAAAATAGTCTTGCCTAACAAATATACTGATGTTTGTCCTTTGAATGGAAATGGTAAAACTACCACATATATGTAACAAAATGAATCAATTCTGTTCAAGTATTTACAGCAGTAACTAGCAGAGACAGACATAAGAAAAGGCTTAATCATCATCATCCATGGCATGACAGCCCAGATATGGCCAAGCCTTTATGAACCAGATGTTTCGCACCACCTCTACTTGCACCCAAATTCCTCCAATTCTTAGCTTAAAGGACTAAACAATCCTCTACTGCATTTATCCATCAATGTCTAGGTCTTCTTCTTCATCCAGTGTTATATGGTCTAGCCAAAAAAATTTCTTTTTGAATCTTACTTTTTGTACGTATAACATGCCCACTTCAATTGAGGTTGCTTATTGTAATAAAACGAACAACATCTGCCTCTTTAAACATTCTGTATAATTCAGTGTTATATCTTCTACACCAGATATAATCATTTTCCTGAACTCATCCAAAAACACTTCTCAGGAGCTTACATTCAAAAGTACCCAAAGTTCCTTCCTCCTTTATGGACATAGTTTTAGTCTCAGAAGTATAGGACAGGATAGATTGGGCTCTTGTGGAGTAATAGCAGCATCTATTTGGATAAAGATTCAGATCTAAATAAATGCTTCAATCAATAAAATTTTTTATTAGAAGCAACAATTCATCTTTATTTCAGGTAGCATTGTTTTTATTAAACATTGATCACATGTAAATGAATTCTATAACTGTTTCTTTATAATATAAATTATTAAACTATGAGTTGAGGTGTAAGTATTTCCAATAGTGGTCATATATTTAGTTTTCTCTTATTAATAATAAAGCCCACTCTGGTTTAACCTTCCTCTCAGTAGCTTCAAACACTCCAATAAAATAATTTTTATTTCTAGCTACCAGTGCTATGTCATTTACAAATGCCAGTGCTTGAACAGATTTTATAAAAATATTGCCCTTAATGTTTACTTCAGACTTACTAATGACTCTCTCCAATGCAATTTTGAATAAAAGGCATAAGGAAAGGTTTTGGTTCAAATGAAAATAAAAATTGCTAACCTTGTATTCAAACAAGAACTCCGACTTCATGTTGGAAGACACTTCACTGTATCAGAGTGCCATAAAGTCTCACTGCAGTATGCCTGCCATAACTAAACTTGTCTAGACGATATTGAACCGGTCACTATTCTCCTACAGTGTCATTCATTTATCGGCAGTTTGCAAAGTTTTATGTTAGCTAAAAGGAGAGAAATAAGACTTCCTACAATCCCCGCTTGCTTTTATGGAATGTGAAGGTATGGAGAAAAAACTTGATGTGGTAGAAGAAAACTATAGTTTAGAAATCAGCAGTGCCTTTTTATCCATTGGGAACTTGGGGCGGGCACTCCAAGTACCTGGAAGGACCCTGGATAAGCTGGACTTAACCAGATTTTCTGGTTATAAATTTTGATTCTCCTGTGCCCAGAGGACCTATAGATCTTCTGCGCCCAGGGCCCAAAATGAGCTCAAATCGGCACTGGAAATCAGTATACCTATTTAATTCTAAAGAATAGAAATTCTGTGACAAATTATTCCTCTGTGTAATTTAAGTGTTTCTTATGCTATTAAATTTTTAAACATATCAGTGTTGTATTTTTAATCCAGAAATTGTGTGAAGTGAATAATAATGGCAATAATTTACTAACATTGTTTGTTAAATTTCTTTTATTTCCTGGTTGGTCATAAATTATGTTTTTAATGAATTTCAGTTACAAAAAAAATAAAATGTTTGCTAATAGGAATCATGAAAACCTTGTTTGGTTGCCAATCATTAAACTACCTGTAGGAGACAATACCCATCTCTTCCAAAATTTAAAAATAAATTTATCTTATATTGTCAATGATTCTAGAATTGAATGTTTTATTTAATCAATGGTTGGTTATATATATATATATATAAAGCAAAATTCAAAGAATGATCTCCTGCCATTTCAATGTGTCTTAAAGGTGAAATCATTGCTAAGCTTGTTTGTCTTTGGTTAATGTATACAGTTTAATAAAAAAGAAATCTTTAACTTATGAAGAGATGTATTGAATTGTAATTTGTGTCTTTTGTTCTGTTACATTTATCAACTATTGGGGGACAAATTTAATAGTGATGCCATTTCCTAAATCTTTGTACTGGACTGCCTGCTTCTTTTCCTGGTACTTATGTATTATCCCAATCATCTCCTAATCATGTTGGTGTAGGTTATCTACTTTTTCAATGGAGAAGAAAAATGATTCAGAAAGTTAGAAATAATTTATTAAATACATACATATTTGTGCTGCTATATTTAAGTTTTAATTATTTTTTAAAAATTGTTATCTTTTAAGTTGGGTTCTGGGATTCCTTTTTAGGGTAGAAAATTTAACATAATACATTTAAGACTAACTTAATATGACAGCTATTTATAATAAATAGGGTATCTGGTAAAAGGCAGGGGACTGTTTTTAAAACAATTTCTGTTTTTTAAAATTCTGAATGTGTTGATTATAGTTTACCTTGCATTTAAAAAATCCATGTTACCTCAAGTACAACTTTGTGGTGTGCAACTTTTAACATTTGCGTATCAGAGGTAAAATGTTGTGCTCTCAAAGAAATTTTATCATATTTTCTGCTCTTGTACCATCTCTTCATTTTTATAAATTTAAATTAAAATGAAGATTGGGAGAAAGAAAAAAAACACATAAACTAGACTCAAGGGAACATGGCTATGCAATTTATCTAAACTCAACTGGGGATCTCATACATGAAATAATGGCATTAGGTTACTGGATTTTGGAGCATTTTTTAACTGTCATTTTCCTTCAGCATGTTTTTGAATTGATTGAGATTGTATGCAAGTACCCTTTTTTATATGAGCCACTCGCTAAATAAATTTGATCTATTGAATTTTTAAAAAATTTTAGTGTGAAAAATCATAATAAAGTCCTAACTTTTTATTTCAATAATAATTTGACCTAATGTTAGGAATTGACATTATTAAATGAACAAAAAATTTTTTGACCATTAAATAATAAATTTTTATTTTATAAGTCAATCTAATTTAACTCCAGTGTAAAGAATGTGACCACAGTAACAGAGTTGTCATGGTTGCAAACTCATGGCCAACTTTGTCAAGTTGCAAGTTCAAAACCTAATGCCACTAAAGACCCACTGTGTAAAGGGATCCTCATTCATGTTAAATCTGTTGAGGCTCAAAATTCTCCCGTGTCAAAGTTTGGAGAGAGGGGGTGCCAAAGCTCAGGTGTTCCCATCACTTGACTGTGGTTTAAAATTACAAGGCCCATTACCATTAGCCCTTGTGCTGTTTCAGAGTGTGAGGTAGTAAATTAAAATTGAATCAAAAACCAGTGTAAATAAACAATTCAAATGCAGAAGCAAGTGATTGATGATAACAGAAAACTACTAAGTGCTGTCTTGTCACACACACAAAATAAATAAGTCTGTTTTAACTCCCAGGTGCTTAAATAAGTGCTTAATTTAATTAATATTTGAAGTAAACATCTAAAAATATATGAAAAACTTTTGATTTGTATCAAATTGGAATTCAATCTTTGGGTAGTGTTGAAATTTGTACACCTGAACCTTAATTTAATTTCACATATAAGAGGCTGAACAAGCTCATAATCATGTGGCTCAAATCAAATAACTGCACCTAAAAGGAATTTTTTTGAAGAATTATCTTAAGATTTAGATATGTTTTCAGTCTTTTGTAACTTATTAAATAAATAACTTAAGAGCAAAATTTTTTTTAGTTGTAACATTTTTATAAAATTAAAAACTGAAGTTCTTTAGACCAGAAACTGAAAGATCAGTCTTGTAGGTCTTTAGAAATTTCATAAATTCTTATATAATTCTAATATAATTTAAAGAGTTGCATTAAAAGTTATGAGAAGTATGTTCAGATTTATATGCTGGACAAATTAAAATTATTAAAACTGGTTGAAATTTCAGAAAAAGAACAGAAAAATGAAATTTTTGGCAAGAGGATATAAGTTATCAGCTAATTGATTCAAAGCTTTTTATTATCTAACTATATGCAAAAAATCAAAAGTAGAAAAAAAGCAAAACAGTATTTAATGTGGTTTAAGTGATTAATCAAGATTTTTTTCAAGAAAAATTTTACTAAATTTAATTATTGACCAAAAAATTACAATTATATGGACTATCAGTAAATTTAAATTGACTTAAAATGTGCTGGATAAAATCAGAAAGTTCATAATTTCCATCTTTACAAGTTCAAGTATTGTTTTATCACATGTTTAGGATTTAATGTCATTAATATAGGAACTTGTTAGAAGGTAAACAAATCTTTTTCGTATCTTTTAGATTGAACTGTAACATAAGAAGGATAAGAAAGGTATAATAAACTTGTTGAAATTCATTCATCCTGTGATGCATAATTGTGTATATTATTATTAAAAAACTATATAAAAGGGACCTAAAATGCAGCTGTCTTTTTTTACTCTTAATTTTTTGTAAAAAGTTAATGATTTTTTTTTCATTTTTGTAAAATATCTGTAGTAAAAAAATATTGCAAGACAATTTTTTCCTTCTCTTTATACAAATGTATGTCCAAAATTATCTTTTACATGCATAAAATTATGGATTTCTCTTGAACTAAACTATTTTATCAATTTGCATAGAATGTCACATAGCATATAAATACAAAATGGAAAAAAAAAAAATTGTAAAAAGTCTGTAATATGCAATTAAATCACTTATAAGGGGACACAAAATAATTTTTCACCAAAGGATATTTATCAACAATAAACAAAACTTCCATATTAACTAGCTCTAGTATTCAATAAACACTGGTTTCAAAAAATAAGCTTCTTTTAAAAAATTTTGCTACAAGTTTGAATTGTATTTCAGAACTGTCTATAGTTCCGATGACTCATGCAATAATATTTAGAATAGTTCACAATTGATATGTAATTCAATAAGTAAAAAAAAAATACATTTTTAAAACAGGATAATTAAATTGACTTTCTAAAAATTATACCTTCTTCACAAGGATGCATTCCCCCTAATAATATTTAATAATAATTTAAAAAGATTAATAAATTTTATAATTTATAAAACAATAATTTGAGAAAGGTAAAATTCAAGAAAAAATTTCTTTAACTTGCAATATCTTTTTTTAATGGTGCAGAATCATTACTACATTATGAAATAAATATTGTCTTTATTTTTAATGCATTGGAATCAATTGGTAGTTTAGTAATAAATAGCAATAATTATTTATCTGTAATCTGTTTTGATATAAAAAATTTATCAAAGCAATAAATAATTATATAATAATTAAAGCTTAGTAACATATACTCTCATTGAAATAAAAAAATTTAATTCAAATTCAAATTTTCTTAAAGAATGAGAATCAAATTATGATCTTATAAGTGAAGACAGTGTTAACATAAATTTATATATGTATTCAGAATTATTAATAAACTTTTCCCACTCACACACATTTCTTTCCCAAATGTTTAAAAAGCTAAATTTGAATAACCTTTACTTTTAAAGTTTTAGTACCAGTTTTCGATTTCATGATAAATAATATCTATTATTGAAAATCTATTTTGTAGTTCAGTAAAATCAATACAAAATAAAAATAAAAACTGGGGGGGGGGGCAGTTATGACTTGTAAAGGGAGAAAGTACACTCTCATCAAAAGATAATTCTTGATATTAATCAAAAACTTTCATATTAATTAATGTTCTATATACACTGACTTCAAGAAATCATCTTTTTGAAAATGTTTTACAAGCTTAACATCCACTTAAGAAAGGTCCAAAGTATTCATAAATCACTATTTCACAGTTTATATTTAATTCAATAACATAAAAAATTTGCAATAAATAATAATCAAATTAAATTTAATCATTATTTCTAAAATGCTCCACAATGATATTATTCCCCTTAAGAATTTTTTAAAATTTTAATTTCAAAAGAGAAATGGCATTAATATTAAACATTTTAACGATAATAACAATTTGTAATAATTAATAAATCATTTTGTAAAAGGTAAAAATCAAAGAACAATTTCTTTAATTTTTGTAAACATTCCTCCCACATACTAGCCTCGAATGATATTAACCGTCTCACTAAAGTATATATTGCTCACAAATCTATACCTTTGAATAACCTCAAAAATTTTTTTTAGTTTGTTAAAATGCTTTGATTTCCAGTAGCACTGGTAAAAATATTGCTGTATCATAGAACATCATGCAGCGAGTATTTTTTAAATAAGGGATTTTAATCCTTTACTGTGTGTAACCCATTCTTATGCAAAAATATACAATAAAGTACTAAAAAATAGCTAAGAACTGTAAGTATGCTATGAACAACAAATAAATATACTAGCAAATACTACTATAAGAAACTTAGTAGACTTATTGCTAATAATATGAACTACAATAAAACAATAATTATACAGGGTGTCCAGCCTTAATGTGACCCAATAGCTAATTCCCGAACCGTTCGGCTTAGATATGCACTTCCAATTTGAAAAATGTTTTAAAAAAGGTAAAGAATGTTTTTACGGCTTTTCGAACAAAAAAAGCCATTTACGAAAAAATTAAATTTTTATACGGTCCCTAGTTCCTATCACTTATATTTAGGAAAAGATGCAGTGCACAAAAACAAAATAAACACAAAAAGTTTCATTTTATTACGATAAAAACGGACAGAGTTATGCCTACACAAATTTGAAGCATCTGAGTTGCTCAGAAAAGGGGGTCGTATATAAATTGAGTTTAGAGAACAATAATTCACTATCTACAGAAAGAGCAAAAAAAAAAAAAAAATCATAGTAATATTTTAACATCGTAGTAAGCATCATAGATTGACAATTTGTATTGCTGTATCGCAAACAATAAAAGTTAAATTAAAGAAATACAACTTCTACCGAAAAGATTAAAACAGCTTGTTTTAACAAAAAGCAGCAAAATAATACAGGATTTGCCGTTCAAATTATTGCATAATGTGGAATGATGTGCCAATCATGAATCAGGGGCTTTATTATATCAGAATGACCAAATTAACTTAAATAATGGTGAAGGCACGACGTGTGGCACGAGACAAGGGAATACGTCTATGACAACTCCCAGTTACAAAAGCTTTGAACAGCACGGGCAATTGTACAATAAGATGGATGTCTTCGAGTGGGAAATTTAATGGCATAAAGTCTTGCCGCCTCTCTCTTATTTTGATTACACTGCCCATAAAACAGTACCATTTCGCAGTATTCTTTCATTTGTATACATCTGGTTCTCCCGTATTAGAATTCGCAATATTAGAATACGACTGTATTGCAAGCGACTACACAACAGATTTTTAACGTTCGTCATGATCAGCAAAAACGCAGCAAATCAGACCGAAGCCGCAGCATATAAGTCTATTTTTTTACAAGCTTTTATTTAACTTGCAATGTATGTATGTAATTTGTTCGGGTGGAATCTTGCAACTCAATTTTGAAGCTGATATCTTCAACTCATTGAGCTGAAATTTTGTATACACGTTTAATTTGGATGACAATGCATGTTTTGACCATTTATATTCCGATATTGCAATTAGTTCAAAAGATATTAATTAAAAACCTTAAAACGCATAATTGTTTTACTCCTGTGCGCTGTTTTTTCCCGCTATGCTCGGCGAAGCAAAATGAAGAAGGAAAAGGGGATTTTTTGGGGAGTTCTTTGACGTTTTTTTAAAACAGCAATCTAATTTTTTTTTTAAAAAATTCAGACAAAAAACAATTACAGAATCGGAAAGATTATTTATTTCGCCACGATACGGTGCAATTTTTTTTTACAAAATAATGATATTTGTATTTTATACAAGTTTTTTTAAAAATGTGTTAAAATTGATGCGTTTTTATGAAAACGATTTCTAAATCGTTGCGTATGAAATTATTTTTGTGTTATTAAAACGATATTCTACACTAAATAAGTTCATGCCTTTTTCTTTTAGAATATGTCATTTAAAGAATAAAATGTCAAAAACCTTTTTTTTAATGATTTTTCAAAAAATACTCAAAATTTTAAACATTTAATAACTTCGTCGTTTATTAAAATAATCGTATGAAACTTTTTTTCCATGTGTAGAATATTATTATCCGTAATTCAGGTGAAGATTGGAAAAAGTGCTTAAACATTACGGATTTTAAAAAAGTTTTTGTGTTTTTCATCTTAATACACTTTTTACGAGAATAAAAACATACAGAATTTCTTTTAAAAATTTTTATTTAAAAATTACCGTGTTTTGCAGTCAATATGTGAAACTTGGAAATCAGAACTTAAAAATTAAGCCCTCAAAAAAATCAAAAACTTTAATAAAAACGCGATTTTACGGTAAGTTAAGGCTTGGCGTCGAAAAACCGGTTTGGCGCCCAAATGACTATCTGTTTCATCTTGCATTTGAAGTCTGCAAATAGGGCTATACTAGAAAGGATGGTGCCTATAAATAATCAAAATCACTGAATTTGGCGAGTAAAAAAAATGCGAATGAAAAATTTATTTTTGTTTCATTTTCTCTGTACAAGTTTTAATTCATTTTAAACATCCGTTTATAAAACAAAAATTTCAAAAAAATTTGTGAAAAACTTAATCGTTTTTATTCCGTTATCATTATTTTAAATGTAGTGCTTTAAATTAATGTTTTTTAAGTAATAAGTATTGTTTTCTGTGAATCATTAATCGAAATTTTTCAATTGTTAGGTATGGATTTCTCAAAATTCTGACGAGTAAATCGTCTGAACTAAAAAAGTTCTTATACTTTGCTCTTTTAAAATCAATGATTTAGTAAATTAAGTACACAAAAACTTTTTCTTTTTTTCTCGTTTTCAAAAAATGCTCGCAATTTTAATTCAACATTCAATAAACTTGTAAAATTTTGTAATTTTAAAAATTTCTACTTTAAATCACAAATTTCATTTTTTTATTAAAAAAAATTTAATCCTCTTTGATTTTAAACACATATGCTAATATCAACAATTTAATAAGTGATCGGATGTTTTCTATCTTTTCATGAAATAATGCATAAAATTGATTTTAGTTTATATTATAAATGAAAAAAAAAATGCATGTAAATATTCATGTATGCTATCTTTACATGAAATAATGCATAAATAGATTGTTTGTGTATTCATTTTAATGCTTTTTAGATTTGATGTGTGAATATCTCTACCTTCGATTTTAAAGGTCTTTCCACACTGTTTGCCGAGAACTTCCTGGTTTAATTGTCATATCGGATGGTTAAGTGCTGAAAAGACTAGGGTTCTGTCCCCCCTCAAAAGGAAATTTTTCTGATCTTTTAAAAAATACTCAAAATTTTATTTGCACATTTAATAACATCCAAAGAAATTTTTTAATAGGTAAATCATTTATTGCGCCCCGATACGGTTCTTTTTTTTTTTTTACAAAACAATGATACTTTGCCTATTTTATGATTTCTTCTAAAATAAATATCGATGCGTTTAAATGAAAATTATTTTCAACAAGTTCATATTTCGATCTTTTAGAATCAGTGATTTAAAAAATAAAATGCCAAAAACTTCCTTTTTTACGAATTAACCCCCCCCCCTTTTTTTTTTGCAAAACAATGATACTTCACATATTTTATGATTCTTTTCTAAAACCAGCGTTGAATGAGATGAACAGGCTTAGAAACCTATCCAGCAATAACTAAAAAGTAAAAAATAAATTAAAAGTAAAAAAAAAAAACTTTTTAAAAAACAAGCTTTTTAAGCTTTTAAACGTGCTAAAAAGAATAAAATAAACTTTTCCTTTAAAACATTTTTATTATCAACTTATAACGTCATTACACAATTTATATGATATAAAAGCTCGTCGCGAGATTTACCTGTGTAGATAAACAAGTAAATTAAATAACTTGATCTGATTGATTTTAATTTGTAAAAATTTCAAACTAAGTAGCCTAAATATGAGTACTTTAATCTCGCGACGAGCTTTTATATCATATAAATTGTGTAATGACGTTATAAGTTGATAATAAAAATGTTTTAAAGGAAAAGTTTATTTTATTCTTTTTAGCGCGTTTAAATAAAACCTTGTTTTTTAAAAAGTTTTTTTTTTTACTTTTAATTTATTTCGAGCTGCTTTTGAAATGTTTTCTTCGTCCAAAATATTTTATTTTTTCTATGTTTTACACATACATAGAATAAATTTTATTTTTTAAGTACTCAATTATTGTATTATTAACGTATGCTTTTAAATTTAAAAACGATTTACATAAAAGTGACGTGCAAGAGCGAAAGTTTCCTGGCAGAGCTCCAACTAATTTCACTTTGGAGAGGGCCCCTTACTAGCTTCTTGAAAATAGTCGAGAAAACGGATAAAATATATCATTTTCAAAGTTCCATTACTCAGTTAGTTTTTATCGTAATAAAATGAAACTTTTTGTGTTTACATTGTTTTTGTGTATTACATCTTTTCCTTAATATAAGTGATAGGACCTGGGACCGTATAAAAAATTAATTTTTGTAATTTTTTTCTAAATGAGTTTTTTGGTTCGAAAAACACGTAAAAACATTCTTTACCTGTTTTAAAACATTTTTCAAATTGGAACTGCTTATCTAAACCGAATGATTCGCGAATTAGCTATTGGGTCACATTAAGGCTGGACACCCTGTATAAAAGTTGCTAAGATTATTTCCAACCTAATAGGTATGCTAGAATCATGCAAGGAATATATTATATAAAAATGTACGCGTATATTGAAATAAAGTTAAAGCTCAAGATGTCAACAATTAACGTGTAGGTGTTACCATACTAATGCAACGCACTTTATTTCTGTTTTCATTGTCATCACGTGATTCCAACTTTGCGCCGCTTGTTTATGAATTTAGCTCATTAATATATATATTTAAATGATAAATGCAGCATAGCAAAAACGCTATGTTAATAATATATATCCAGTTTATTTAAAGTCTGAAATATGCTATCACATGTTAAAAATATTTATCGTGTTATGGATGGAATGATTTTTTTCATTTTATGATTATTGAAAGTATGATATTCATATATAGTAACAGGGGCACATATGCTATTGACTTGCCATGGCTTTTTTAAATTTACTTCCAGTCTTTTTTATATTGCTTTGTTCAAGGGTAAATGCATATATACGTAATGAAAATAAAATTTTATTATGAAGTAATGATTTTCATTATTTAATCTTGAAGACTAATTCAGATTTTAATAGTAATTACTGCAGGGGTATGTATATACGCCGAAGTGTAAAAGCGTCTTAATAGAACTGTTTCAATAACTGCTGAGTTCGCATCTAGTTTTTCAAAACTTCAGATAGTTTTACCATATCACAAGAAGCTGTTTAACCTAATGTGATTCTCCATAGACGATCTTTTATATGAAGACTTTAGTTAAATAAACAAATTTTTCAAAATTATATAGGGAAAATAAGGCTACATATTAATTTTTTTTATGTCTATATTTAATGTACATAAAAATATTGTTCATGTGCTATTAATTAGCATTATTTAAGTTTGATTGAATGTATTTGCTGTTTTATTTTATATTATTTTTCTTGAGTTTTACTTTTTGTATACTAGGGCCCCACATGTTTGCAATTCGAGCTCTGAAATCTCAAGGATAGTCGCTACTGATTACATATATATATTATGTGTATACATAATTTTTCACTTGTGAAGGAAGAGGGGAGTTGATTTTTAACCATTAATTGTTGTGTGTTAACGGTTAGAAATAAAATTATGTGTTAGAATATTTTTTAATTTTTGTTAAAATCTTGGAATCCCTTTCTTGCATAAGTCACGGATTTAACAAGTCTTTAAATATTTAATCATTATGTTAATTTTTAAGTAAGCATAAAATAGTTCAAAAAGATGCCTTATTAATACTGGTATAAAAATAAGAAACAGGGATTTTTTAAAAAAGTTTTGCAGTTTTTCATTTGAGATTAGATAGCATTTGTCTGTATTTTTCTTTTTAAATTGCTCTATATCTAAATATTTTATTAATGTATTAGCCATATACCTTAGAAAGATGAACGCACTGTGTGATGTGTTTGTAAATATTACTTGTGTGAGTGATATATGAAAGCTGAATCATATAATTAAGATAAATGTGGCACTCCTGCATTCTCTCATAATTCAAATAGGATAACAAAGGTAACAAGAATGAGTAGAGAGGAATTTTTTATTTCGGAAATTCACATTCAAAAAAGATTTCAACACATTATTTTTATTTTTTGTAGAAAAAATGAAAAATGTAGTACATGAGCATTAATAGGAAATTTGTGGTCCCACCTGTGTTACCCTCCCACTTCTATCGTCATCGAATAAGGTAGTTATTTTGTTGATTCTTGCTATTAAGCATTTTTTTCTTAAAATAATAAATAGCTTAAGCATTTGGATTTTGGAGAATTATCGGCGATAATATGCGATGTAAACAATAACATAAGAGTTTGGGGAAGAAATTTTTTTATTTAATGCTTCTTGCCACTAACACATTAACTATATAATTTCACTTTTGTTTAATATATATATATTTTTTTGGAAATTTATCATGGTAAGAAGCTTTGTAGTTTTGTGTGTAAATATATAATTATTGTGAAAGTTAGCATGTGGTTTTTCGTATATATTATGAGTTATTGCTGGCTGTGATATCAAAAGTAAAATTGTTGTTCTAAATTTATTTTTTATTTCAGCAATAAGAATAGCTTTTTTGAACATTTCCATCAGTACTACCTTAATTTATTACTGTATATTATAAATTTGAAAACATTTTGATATTATTATTAGTATCCCGTTAATTTACTGCTGTATATTATACATTTGAAAACATTTTGATATTATTAGTATCCCGTTAATTTACTCCAGGCTATCATATGATCTCATTAAATCTTTCTGCTTATCAAATTCTCTCAATGATATAGTTATTTGGAGATATTCTTAAATAAATAAATATTCTTGTTTTAAAATAATTAAAAACTAAGCATATTAAACTTTTCTAATTTTTAAAAAAGTAACCGTTTTGTATTTTAATTCATTAGAAAATGTATTAAATTAGAATTTATTTATTCAAACTGCATAAAAATAAGTGAACTCAAAATAAGCTACAGTTTAGCTTTTGGCTTGTTTAAATTTCTTTTTTTTTTCTATATAAAAAAAACATTTATTACAATTTCTAGGAGAATATGTCGTTTTGAAATCCAAAAAGGAAAGAAGTATGTGCATGAACATTTTTATTAAATTCTCTTGGTTGTTCAGAAATTAATTTTAATGAGTTGTCTAAAAGTTTAAATTTTAAGTGCATTTTGCCCCCTGTTCTTTCCACGCATACTTATCCGAATTTGAAAGTCGATTATACTGAGAAATTTAAATCTGCTTAAAAGACGTATTCCAAGAATGAATTTTACTCTTACTTCTTTGCAGTTAAATTAATAAATGGATAACTAAAACGAAATTAAATACAATTTACATCTCAAGATTATGTTTAAGTTATTAATTTGTTCAATGTATTAAAAATGAATCATCAACTCTTTCGATTTACAAAATATATGAAGGGTTTTTATTATTCTTTAGTTAATTATAAGATTATTGTTGTTGTTGTCGTCTATGACAAAGGGTACAGGCAGAAACTGAGGGGGGGGGCTGTAACCCCTAGAGAGCGCGTCTCCAGGTGGCGAATCGGGGAATGCCTCCACGATTAATCCTTTCGGATAGTAGGAGGGGGAAAAATACGTCTCGCGGACCAACAGGTAGAAGTCCAACCTTTCGAAAAGCCGCGGTAGCCTAGCGGTCAAGATCACGGGCTCGTGGCCGGCGTGGCAGGAGTTCGAACCTCATGTCACTGAAGACCTGTCTTGTAGAGGTGCTGATGCATTTTAAATCTATCGAGGGTCAAACTTCCTTCCTTTGGTGTAGTGTGAAGTTAGGAGCTGGATTGCCAGCTTAGGCGTTGTCCTCGTCACTTGACCATGGTTCAAAAATTTCGGCGCCAAAAGCCCTTGTGTTACTAAATTAGGGGAAGTTAATATTCACTCTCTCACCCAAATTTTCGAGGCAATGGCAACCAACCCTTATGATACGGATATTATAAATATTATTTGATTTTATTGTCATGCAGTTTATTTTTCGGATTTAATTGCATAAATGTTTAAATTATGCCTATAAGAACAAAAATATTTTCTATTACCTCTGATTTCAAATAATAAGGAGTTAGCATGAAACTAGGTTGGACGCACGAGTATTTGCCATACTCTCATTGTCTTTAGTGCATTCTCTCGAAACGATTTTGAGTATCTATTAACAATTATTACATGAATAACGTATTTTGATGAATTATTGTTTTGTATATAGATAATCTTGCAGTTACCATTGGGAAAATAAAAAGAAACTCCCATAAAAAAGTCTCTTTCAATCTCGGCATATTTTTATGGCATTACAATCACTTAACCTTATCGGTAGTAAAGTTTATTGGTTGCTTATTATCATCGCACTTCAGGGCAACACAGCGTATTAAAGAGTAACGCATATCTCTATACGATACTGGTTGGTTCCTTTTGAAAATATTTTTAAAAATTTAAGTTGCATTTTATTCCACTAATTTAGCACTTTGCACTCGTATGTCATATTGGAATTGACAATGCTTATTTGTTACGAAACTCGTATATCATGTGGATGATAACATTAATGTACTCTGAAACAAGTGGTAGATGGTAGCATATATTAAATAATTTTTAAACACTGTGTGGTATTTGAGATCTCATTCAGCAATCGTTTGACAAGCTTTGTTAATTTATTAATGTAACTATTGGTTATTGGGTTTGCAATCCTGTGCTATATTTTTAGTCTCGGGATTTCGGGATTGCATTATCCAAATCCAGGGATTAGGACTGAAAAATTTATGGAAAATACTTACACTTTTAGCATGGTTGAAATTACATAATAAAACTGAAAGCATAATTAAATAATTGGTTTAATATTATTATTTATTGAGATAAATCCAAGACAAAACTTAATTCATTATAAAAAGCAAATAAAAAATAGTACAATTTGAATTCATTAAAAATTGACCCATTTTGAAATAAAAATTGATATATGTGGGATTTTGCAAAATCCTATTGTAAATTTAAAACAGATAAAAAGCCCCTATTATTTTCATTGAAACACTGTATTTTTTTTTGTTTAATATATTTAGAATTGATAACTGCATGGGGTAAGACACACACACACACATTCTAAGGAAGCAGATTTTTCATAATTAAAATTATGAAGTCTGAACTGAACTTTTTTCCCGACAAACTTGCATATACCTGTAAACAGCAAGTACAAATGATAAAATGGATTTACATAAATTTTTAATCTAAAAAATTTTAGAAAAAATATTTTCCTTTTTTAAAAATCTTATTAACATATAACACTAGAAATTAATCATAACACTAAAATTAACTCTAATAAAAATACTCAAAAAACAGACTTCAGTATTAAAAATTATAATAATAAATACATTGTATATTTCACAGTCCAATAAAATTCTGTCTTTTAGCTTCCTCAAAAAATGTCTTTTTGAAATATTTTTAACACATTTAAATATTAGTACATGCAATCTAATTTGAAAATATATTTATAATAATAACAACAAAATAATATTACTAAATTTATCTCTCTGTATATTAAAAAAAGAAAACATTGAATAACTCACCTATAAATGAGTTAATTCACAAACTTTAAACATTCAGAAAGATACCTTTTCAATGCTGCAAACAGCAATAACAGCTTATAAGAATTTACTTATAATAACAAAATAATATTACTCTCAATTTATCTCTTGATATATAAAAAAGAAAGAGAGAAATCTAAAAAAAAAAACATCTGTTATATTGACTTAAATTAATAATTCAGAAAAATGATTCCTGATTTATGATTCAGAAAAGAAAAATAAAAATTTATTTTTAACGCATCAAACAAATAAGTCACATTTTTTTTTATTACTGGGGGATAGCAATGAATGCTACGTAATGTCTCGTTTCAGAAGTGGAAGTTCTCTATATAAATTTTAATGAGAAAAAAAATAAATTTTAATGAGACATTGTATATTTCACAGTCCATTAAAATTCTCTTTTTTGGCTTCCTCAACAAACATCTTTTTGAAATATTTTTAACATCATTTAAATATTAATACATGCAATCTAATTTGAAAATATATTTATAATGATAACAAAATAATATTACTAAATTTATCTCTTTGTACATTAAAAAAGAAAATATTGAATAACTCACCAATAAATGAGTTAATATACAAACTTTAAGTATTCAGATAGAATTTTGAAAAAATGCCTTTTCATTGATCCAAACAGCAATAATAGCTTAAACAGCTTATGAGAATATACTTATAGTAACAAAATAATATTACTCTCAAGTTTTCTTGATATATATGAAAAGAGAGTGAGAAATCTAAAAAAAACTTTTATATTGACTTAAATTGATAACTCAGAAAAGTGATTGACGATTCAGAAAAGAAAAATCAAAATTTATTATAAACATCAGACAAATGAGTCATAATTTTTTTAATTACTGGGGAACAACAATGAATGTTGCGCAATGTTTCGTTTCAGAATTGGAAGCTCTCTATATAAATTTTGATGAGAAAAAAATTTCAAAACATAATTCAGACAAAAATTAAATTCCGGGATTAGTTATTTTAATCTCGGGATTTGAAGAAACACTGGGATCCCCGGGGCTGCAAACCCTAACTTAAATAGAATTTTCCTAAATGAGAGGTAAATACATAAGGTCCATATTTAAAGAGACCGGTACCAACATTAATTGTACCTTGTCCAAAGTTTATTTTACAGGAGGAACTACAGTATCTGTATGTTATTTTATATCATAAAAAAACACATCCTAATTCAGAATTAAAAATATAATTACCTGTTGCTATTTCATACGAACTAAATGTAAGAGATTAATTTGTACCAATTTCAGCTGGCCAATTTCTTCGAAAACGAATCTGTTGATGGTAGAGAACACAAGAATTTATTTGAACCTGAAGTAACTTCACTCAAGAGTAAAATAAAACATCTCCTGAAGCTAGATATCTTCCAAAATTTCTAATTGCCTCTGTCTCCTTTTAGTTAGTTGACACCTGACATCCTATGGGTCCGTTCTGATGGGGAGAAAGTCACAGAAGAAATTAAGAAAAAACATATCAAATTTCACGATTTAACATACACACCCGCCTCAAACCCTTCAAGGTTCAACACATAAGAAAACTGACATTAAACGTATACGGTACAAAATAAGTAAATAAGATACATTAAATGCAATACCAGATTCATAATACTTTGAAAAAAGGGTTTCAAAATGTAATTCAGACAAAAATTAAATCCTGGGATTTGAAAAAACCACCGGGATCCGGGGCTGCAAACCCTAATTGGTTACAAACTATGCACGGTTTTTTCTTCTTTTTAACACGCTTTTATAAGTTTCACTTGCATGTAACGGAATCTTAGAACTCGATTTTTACCCACTTAAAAAGATCGGATTCATTCGAAATTTCGCACACTTGTCAAGGACCGATGACAATACAATAATTTCATAATTTTGTTCCATTGTCCTTTTCAGGATCGTCAGGAATAAGGATAATCAGATTTGGCGACAAAACCATACACCACTTCCAGATTTGGCGACTTATTGCATATATCATTTTTAAATTTGGCGACTAGTTCCATGTACCATTTTCAGACATGGCGACTAATTTCATACATCATTTCCAGATTTGGCGACGAATTTCAGATTTATCAACTAAAAGAATAAGGTGTAGCCTAAAGCGAGTGTTTTGAATTTAAAGCTAATTATCTGCAAGTATAAAATACACTTGCGGTTAAAAGAAATAAAACAAAAAAAAAGTGTTCTGTATCTGAGATAATGGAGGGTGGTTGTATGTTAGCAATTTCTAACCATAATATAAACATTTTTCTGAAAATGAAAATAAAAAAAAAGGCTCGTGCATGTGGGAAAAAAAATAATTTGCGTTCTAAACGCTAAATATTTTTTATTTTTATAAAGCAATACGTTTAGAAATGATGATACGAATTAACATGAAAGGAACGCGTTTAAAAGGTGAAAGAAACGATTGACATTTAATATTACCATGTTTTTATTAAATCGCATTCTTTAATGTCTGTCCGGGTGGAATTTTGTAATTGATTTTAAACTGTGTTACTTTCCGAGGAGCTAGAGACTTGAAATTTGGACCATAGCTCGGAAGTGAATGACAATACATGAAAATGTGAAAAAAGAATACAAAAAGTAGGAATTTTATAATTTTTAGTCCGTAAAAAAACATGGTACATTAAAATTTTTTTTAATTCGAACTTTTTCTTCTTTACACACTTTTATTTGTTTGACCTGTTCAAAAGAGACTGAATCTAATAAAACAATACGGGACTCATCCGAGACCTCTTAAACGCAGAGAATAAATACACTTCAGACCCGTTAATTAATATCCATTGAAGAGCAAGACTAATTTTACAGCCACGTAACACGCTTTTATTGTAGTTCGAACTAAAAAATGAAAAATAAATTATAGTTTGAAAAAAACTAAAAAACACGCTTTTATACTGAATCGAACTAAAAAGTAAAAAAATAATTCTTAATAAAGAATAAAATGATTAACGAGAAAATGAATGTCATTGGGGTAAAAGCGTGGGGTGTTCTATAAATGTATCAATTGTTGTAATTTATAACTTCTATTCCGAAAAGCTGAATTAGTGTAAAAATGTAGTATAAAGCACCCCACGCTTTTACCACAATGAACATTCATTTTCTCGTTAATCATTTTATTCTTTATTAAGAATTATTTTTTTACTTTTTAGTTCGATTCAGTATAAAAGCGTGTTTTTTAGTTTTTTTCAAACTATAATTTATTATCTAATTCATTATATAAATACACTAATTTTTCGATCCAAAATGTTTTATGAAAGCATGCAAACTAGTGAGTAGTATTGAATTTGAATCTACTATTATAATTGTGCGAAATGACTTCATGGTATGGTACCGCTAACTCATCTCCGTTTTATACATATAATTTAGTTCTTTCCGTTGTGTGAGATTTCAGACAACCAGCAACAAAATGTGGACGACCCATTGACATCAGATTTAGAGAATCGACTTGATGGAAAACTACACATTTTAGTACCTTATCCTGAAAGACAAAAACCAACAAACTGTTCAAATAGAAAACTAATGATCGGTAGGAAGACTTTTTTCGAAATATGCGAAAGACATCCTTACACCTTCATGTTAGAAATTACTTTAAGTACCACCCTTTAAATGATTATAAAAATTAAATATTGTTATTGTAATACATAAAGTAAATCTATAATGTGCTCTATTACTGTAAATAACTTTAAATTAATTTCTCTAAAAATAAATACAAGTTTACTCCCAACAACATTGAAAACATTGCTCAAAGGGTGAATATATTTTAGCTTATTAGCAGAAACGTAATACTTAGCCATTAATTTTGCTAAAAATTAACTAAAACTCTTTAATTTCTTGATAACTTCATCTTTGATTGAGATAATTTATGGCGAGCGAACATTTTGAACTTGTCACATATCGTTTTACTATTTATGAATCCTCTATGATAGTAATTAGCTGAATTAGAGGATGGTTGTAATTTCTATTGCTATAAAAATATCCCAATAGTGAAAATTATATGCGATAAAATAAAAAGTGGAAATAGATTCCTTCAACGAGCTTTAAATAAAATTCATAAAAGTAAACCAGTTAATAAAAATTTCTTAAATTTTTTGTCAAGCTGACAAATTTAAGTGAAAAAGTTTCTGTAAATAGAAAAAAAAATCTTTTGATCACATGACCTGTTGTAATATTTAGATTAGAAATATAATTTTTTCTCATTTGATTTCGTGACTTTACATGCTCTTAATTCTTGTATTAATTTTTCTTTTGTTTATTTCGAGAAAAATATAAGCCTACTCTTCGTTATTTTTCCTGATATATTTCCCCTGATATTCGTTTTTCAAAGTTAGGAAGTCTTCAAGGAAAAATTCGAATCAGCATCTCTCTCTCTCAGGCAGATGTAGAGTTGCTTATTTTATATAGTACTGTACGCGTGATTTCCTGCGGTTTTCTAGGTCATTTATAGCTACTTTTTTTTTTTTATCAATATCTATCTATTTTTATCTTAAAATGAAGATGAATGAAAACACCACGAAGAATGAAGGAACATGAAGCGATGTATTTTCCTGCAAGTGTTTGTAATGATCCAGAGAGTCATTTGACATTTACCTTCTTGATAATTTCTTTTTAATACAGTGAAAATCGTTTGACACGAAACCAAGGGAACTGAAATTTTTGTTCGTGTTAAAAGAATTTCGTGTGAATAGATATTTCAAACAAAAAAACATATGTCCAAAAAAATTAAGTTTGTTAGAGTACATTTTATTTACATAAATGTATACAAAACATTTCCCTAATTTGCTCTCTCTTTTTTTTTAATTATTGTTGATAATGTAAAGTTTAGCAATACCAAAATCGTCATAGATTTCCGTTTTCTTCTTTCGTTTTTGAAGCTTCTTCTTCATTTTGAGCGTAATAGAAGTGTTTGCTTTCCCCCTGAGATCTTTGCCTTTGTGCTCGTAAAAAAATTCTTCTAAAGGAGGGAGGGAGGACTTGAACCAAACTCACTGATTTTTACTCACACTGTACTTGTCACCGAATTTCAAAGCTAACTGATGAGAGATGACATGTTTTTGTGTGGCGTTTGTAGGGGTTGAGAGTAAAAGTAGCGTAAAGATAAACAAAATTGGCTCGTGTCGCAGACTATTTCAAGGGTATTTCAAAGTCAAGTTAGCCTCCTTTCTACGAAACATGTGAAGCCACCTCTCTTTCATTTCACACCCTTCTTGAATATCGCTTGCGCAGCTGGTGTTTTTCGTATTTTGTTCATTCCCAGAAGGGGAAATCTTCTCGTGTTAATCGATTTTCGTTTCGTGTTAAGAGAAAAAATGCTTCATACTACTACTTTATACATTTATACTACCTTTATATTTAGTAAAGATCAAATTCTTTACGTTCCAAAAATATGCTCATCAAATTTAGTTTATTTAACTTATTTTTGACTGTTTAGCTCTAAAATCTGTTATTTAATTACGGTTCTAGATGTATGGAAAAAAAATGGATCTTGGAAATGTGATTCTGAGCTGTATAGTTTTGTATGTAGGGCTCTTGATATCTGATGAGAAATAAATTTGTGTGTTTAATAAATTTTAATTTAAAAATTATTTCTGGTGAAGTAATTTAAAATTGATGTTTAAGAAAGTTCAGAATTTCTATAATTTTACCCAAAATCTGTTTTTTTTTTTATAAAAAACTAGTTATAGAGACTATAAAATTATGAATAAAAAATGAGTTCAGTAATTACTTGAAAATTGCAGTTTTAAAAACATACATAAAATCTAAAAAATTGCAGAAATTAACAAATTTTCAGGAAATAAAAACTTTTACTGAACGGCTTTGATATTATCTTACATATTGTTATCTTTTGCAGTTATTATGGTAATGTGTTATATAACAGAATTTTAATACAGGAATATAATAATTCATATTTTCTTGACGTTAACTCTGACATTTATTTATTCAGTATGATCAATTTTAAAAATAAAAAAATACTTCATCATATGGAATATTTTACGAATGAATGAATTTATGAATTATTTTAACAACTTTTTTACAGAAATTTTTCAAATCCTTAAGTGCATACTTAAAGATAAAAAAAAAATTCAAATGAAAAGTTAATAGTTTCAAAACTTGTCCTTTACATTTTTTTTTTTTAATAATGGAAATCAATATCCATGCACAAAATTATTGATCTTAATCGAACCATCATTTTTTGAAGAAAGATCTCTTTATCTATGCATATATTAAGAAAGGAAATTATGTACATTGGTTTTACTTATTCTAAGTATGCTAGAGGCAAAGTAAAATTGCTATAAATTATAAATGTGTAGTAATCACGTATGTTAAAGGTTGTGTGATCTTTATTAATCCTGAATAATTATTGATTGAATGAATGTGCCCCTAAAGTTTTCTGAAATCGTTTTTTTTTTATCTCTCTCGTATTCACACGCGTATGTGCGTGTAACAACTTAACTCAATATTAATTTAAACTTTAATCTTATGTTTTATTTCTGTGTATCTGAATTACGAATATCCTTTTTCTAAATGGCTATATCATTTCCTTTCCCACATTAAAAGAATTAACCCTGTTTTTTCTATTTCCTATTCCTAGAAAAAAATTTCTAAATTGCTTATATACACATGTAATTTCCAAGCGATTTGGTGGGTTTAAGTTTTTCCCTGGAAACCACCTACATAGTTTATCAAAATAACTACCATTTTCCCTTCATTTAACCACATGATTATAAAATCCCTTTTGTTTTTCCCATTGTATTTCCCTATTTGAGAGTATGTTGGGATTCTTCCGTTTCTTTTCTCGATCTGGTACTTGATACGAAAGAATGCACACAATGGCCACTCTCTCCTATGTCTAAAAAACATTCATAAACTCGTTTTACTGCCTGCTTTTTTTTCTTGTCACAACTACACTAATAAAATTCATTCATATATATTTAGAAGCAATGTTGACTTACGATTGTATTTATGAACTATGAATTTAATAATATAATGGCTTATAATATCTTTGCTAATAATATATGTAAAGTTTGAGATTTCTTAAAGTAATAAAAGTTTAATATGTCTTGAAATACAGCAATTTCTATTTTGCTTAGACTAAGCTTGAAGTACTTAATATGCTTGATATTAAAAAGTCATTTTCGAAATTATAAACAATTAGATTAGCATTATCAAGAAAAATCTGTCTCTACTTTTTCTCTTAGCTCTCTTTCTCTTGGAATTTCTTTTAATCTTATTGTATCTTTATTAAGAAAATTATTGTAAAAAAATCATTATATACAAGGGGTGATCAAATGAAAAGGTACGAAACGACATAAAAATGAAACAGTTAAATATTTGCATATTCCGCCAAGGGAGAATGTAGCGAGACATCTCGGGATGCCATTGGAGACTTTGACTGGGATCGGATCATGCGCGGGTGCCCGCATGCGCAGGAGAGAGCAAAGGCTCTTATAAAAAGCGGCGTCCAAATGATGCGAGCACAGAATTACTCGAGCACAGAAAAAGCATTAACTCCGATGTGTACTGTGAGACACTCCGACGCCTACGCAGGTCCATCAAGAACAAAAGACCGGGGCTGCTCACGGAGGGTGTGGTTCTGCTCCATGATAACGCGCGTCCACACGTCTCCAGAGTCACACAAATGGAACTGGACAAGTTCCAATGGGAGACGTTGGACCATCCATCCTACAGTCCGGACATGTCACCCTGCGATTTCCATGTGTTTGGTCCACTGAAGAAACACCTGAAAGGAAAGCGCTTCAACTCGACGACTACTCAAGGACACTGAAGGACTGGTCCGTCACAGCCACAGGAATCTGGAACAAGGAATCCTGCGGCTTGTTCATCAGTGGGATCGTTGTGCTCAGGCCTATGGTGTATATTTTGAATAAAGTCTATATTTGTACCCACCGTGTCGTTTCGTACCTTTTCATTTGATCACCCCTTGTATTTTACTCTTTTTGTACAATAATTTGTGAGGTGTTTTCTCCGTAGTACGTAACACACAGACATAGAGAGAGAGATAAATAATGTTAAAGCTTGTGTTGAAGTTATTTTCTATCCATAACCTGTATTTTGTATTTAGAATAATCTTAATAGTGGATAATTCAGTATTTTTAAAATCATGTAAGCGAAAATGTCTGAATTCATTTTTTAAGAAAACTATTAGAATTTTATCGAAATTTGTGAAATGTATCTATTTTGATTAACGCAAACGTTGATCTCATTAGAGGTCTGACCAATACATTTATTTTGACTAGCGTTACATTTCAAGGGACAAATGCAATGAAAAATTTTACACAAACTAAATTTATAATAAGTATCAAATTTATTATTATTTAACATAATGCATAAGTTTTACATCTAATATGTCTTTACGCTTATATTAAATCTTAATTTGAGACTATTGTGTGTATGTGTCATTTGAAGGCTAAGAATATGGGTTATCAAAAATATTTTTGGCTTGAATGTTTTAAATAATTGTTGGAAGCTTAATTTTTTCTCTGTGTGGAAGCTTAATTTTTTCTCTGTTTTTCTTAACTTTTTCCTTTACTTATGTCATGCCTGCAAACCTTTAGTCTTTGCGCTTAAAATTTACGCATTTTTGAAAAAATTCAGTTATTTGCTTACTATTTATCTGTCTTTCAGATCTTAATTACCGTTTTATATTCACAACGACTGGAAAATAACCGTATGAAAACCGTAGAACTAACTCGTTGCTATTAAGTCCCCCCCCCCCTTGCATATCGTATTTCGTCAGCAATTGGTTTCTCACTGATTCTACACTCGGTTTCGTTAAACGATTTATTTTTTCTTCCTTTTTTCCTAGTCAAACGATTTGTTTTCATTCATTTTTACCATGTTGTCTAACAAAGGGAAAATAGTGAACTTTCAAATGTATAAGGAATGCTATAAAGAAGAATTTGATAGTACTAACGCATCCCCAAACTAGAGAAAATATGCATTTTGTGACGTACGTCGTGCTTACACATGCATTTGTGGCGGTGGTCAATATATTACCTGTTATGTAAAAACTCCAAAGCTCGTCGCAAATGTTAAATCAATAGCATGCTTAAAATAGGATCATTTTTCAATTCCTTTACTATTAGTTCACTCTACATTGTTCAAATACTCAATCGTTAATAAAATACTTTCTATTCATCCATTAAAGTTCAAATAAATTTTTTAAAACTTGTAATGGATGACACTCTTGATGTTAATAGGTTTTTCATTAATTAAATTAAAGAAATGAATAAATAGTTGCAAACAAAAATAATAGTCTAACAGTATATATAGAAAAGAAAATTGTTCTTTGTGTACCTGTTGTGCAATGGATAGCGCATTGAACTTCTAATTCAAAAGTCGCGGGTTCGAATCCCACCTTGGATGGCCTAATTTCTGCGAATGGGATTTCTTTTTTACTATACTATTTTATTAGAATAATTAAATTTAATTAATTAATAAATAGTAACAAACAAATAAAAATAATCCAACACCATATATAGAAAGGAAAATGGAAAATTGCAAGGAAAATCTTTTTCTATTTTGTCACTTAATATTGTGATTCTGTCATATGTATATACGTATTTATACTAATTGTAACTATTTAATAAATAAAAAAAATAACTAAAATAAAAATTTTCTTTATTGACCTATGTAGGAATTGACTTAATTTTTTTTTTACATAACTTGTTTTCAAGAAAGATGTCTAATAAAATGTTATCGGGGCCAAGGTTTTTTTTACATATTTTGTTGTAGAGCATAATGCTCCATTTGATTACAACTGATTATGCCAGTTCTCTTTTGATGGAAAATGTTTCTAATGTCTGGCATTGGTCATAGATGTGCAACAACATGGTTGTTCAGGTATTAAAACATCTGCCGTAATTAATGAGCTAGCTTCTATTCAGAAAGAGTACATGATTCAATGCATGAGACAAGTTCCTTTTGCAGTAACATCTGATGGCAGTAATGATTCAAACTATAAATTATGTACCATTGGTGACATTTAATTTGGTTCTGTAAAATATTTTAATTCAAATTGACCTTTTTATAATTCCAAATTTAATTCTAAATTTCACAGGAAGATTTTGAAAACATGGGATACATTTGAATATTTAATTTAATTTTTGACAGACAGTGCTGCAGTAATGCATGGGGGAGGGGATGGAGTTGTTCCCTATTTAAAGGAAAGGAAAAATATAGATAATTTTGAATAAGTATAGGGGTTGCTTGCGTCATTTACTAAATTTAGCATAAAAAAGGGAACCTTTACCTTTAAAATTTAATGAGATGTTTATGTGGATATATTCTGTCATCTCTATAAAGTTAATCTCAAAACTTTTAAAGCATTCATATACTCAAGGCTTATAGTGCGCTTGTTGGTAGTCTTGACGTCAACTTCTTTTAATTTGGTCGTTAACTTCTGTATGTGCAGTAATTTTTATTTTATAAATGTATTCTAAAATTTGAATTATTTCTCTGTATTTTTCATAATATCTTTGTTGTAAATTCACTGCTTTCTTTTTGTATGTTAATATATACACTAGCGTGCGAAACTTAAGCAAAAAAGGTATTTTTCGACATGCAACAATTAAGTTGAAAAGGGGTTTTGCTACCAGTTCATTGAAAAGGCAGCTCTGTGATGCATATGCAAAAGCAGTGAAAAGGGATGCATATGCAGATATTAGTCCCAGAAATGAGAGGGGACATCACGGCACGCAAACGCGTGCGATGAGCGCGCTCAGAGCCTAGGTAGAAGAAACGCCCTTTCAGACATTCCCTGCAAGTGAATAGCTACACAAGGAACCATCAAGATGCCTTTGCACGTGGTAAGTTATGGCACGTGTAAGTATGATCGGCAAGTTTGTAGAGGGACATGAGTGAGAGTGTTACTCAAGAGTTTGGAAATGACAATTATAAATTACAGGTATAGCTCTAAAAAAGGTTGGCGGTGGTTTGCCGAGGAAAACAACATAAAGTGGATCACTGGTATATCGTTCGGCAGTTGAAAAGAGACTGGAACCAAACTTCGAGCAATATTACTCAGCAGCTGCGTACTGCAACCGGACGACAGGTGCCACGATTCACTTTTGCCAGACCTATGAGTATAGGTTGCCTGTTTGCCTGTAGTCCTAAACGTCGCGTGCCTTTAACAATAGGCCATTGGTGACACTGCTTACAATGGCGTCAAGAACACACAGGCTGGGCATCGCATCAATGGAGTCACATTTTGTTTACTGATGAGTCGTTTCAATCTGAGCAACGACTCTCACCATTTGATATAAAGGGAGTTTGGGACTCAGTTTTATCCCACTAACATCAGTGAAGACGAACTTTTTGGGTGGTCCCAGAGTGCTTGTGGGGGGGGGGGAGGCATTATGTTGAATGGACGAACGAAGCTCCATATTTTCGACAGAGGTTCACTTACCGCAGATCGTCATTGCGATGAAATTATCCTTCCACACGTGTGTCTGTTTCGAGGTATCATTGTTTCAGGTTTTATTCTTGTTTACCACAATGCACGCCCACACCGATGTCTGCTGTTGAAGAGCTTCTAGAGCAGAGATTCCCAAACTTTTTTGTGTCATAGACCCCTTGCCATGTTTTTCGATTTGAGGTAGACCCCCTGCTTAATTAATATTGAATTTTTGCAAATTTATCAACTTAAATGTCTTTTTGACAGCTGGTACTACTACTTTAAATGAATTAAATTTCTAACTGTAATGAAGTATAGTGATTAAAATTTAAAAAGCGCATGTTAAATAAATTAAAAGTTAATTAATATATAAAGTAAATGTTAAATAAAATAAATAAAGGATTTTAAAGGGAGGGATGAGTCTGGTACTACTATAACAAATTTTCAACATTTGGTTTTGATATTGTCAGTTTTAACCTTAAACCTCTTCTGTTAGTAATGTTAAGTTTTTCTTTTTTTTTTTGTTTTGGAGATTGGCAACCGCGCTGCTTTTCAACAGGAAAAACGATTAAAAAAGTTCTCACGATATTTCATAATTCGGGTCAAATAATAGGTTTGCCTTTTCAAAGCCAAAATTGCTGATATCCGTTTCCAAACTTTAAGATCTTCGTTAGTGCTTATTACAATCAGTTCCTATTGTAATGGGGCATTTATTTTCAATGTGACCATATGAATTCATTGCCTACTGTGGTATTACCCTAGTCAAAGCATTCTTGAACCTGATTTCAAAATCTGAATTAAAGGCATTTAAATGTTGAACGTAGGTTAAAACGCCCTGACAGATTGTGACATTCTAAGAAAATTCGGGACCTCCGGTATTATACTTCTTTAGTTTAACTCCGGAAAGAAATGCTGAAGTGGTTCTTGTTTTAAAAATTTATGCTGTCACCTTGTAAGTGGAGATTAACCCTATTAAATTTAGTAAATATATCTGTTAAATTGGTAAAATTTATAGTTTCCACTTGATTAAATTTTCTTTTTAAAGTCACCATCTAGTTTATATAATAAGAGCCAATATCATAGACCCCCATTACACCTCATGGACCCCCAAATTATTTTTTTGCTGACGTGGATCCCTTGCAGATCGTCATAGACCCTTGGGGGTCTATATAGACCACTTTGGGAATCACTGTTCTAGAGAGTAAGGATATCTGTAGAATGGATTGGCCAGTGTGCTACCTTGATTGAAATCCCATCAAATATATGTGGGATGCTTTGGGGGAGACATCTCACAGCAAGATCGTAACCTCCTGCGAACGTCGCTCAGCTGAAACTGATGCTCCTGGAAAATGGCTACTCTTACCTCAAGAACTACTGGATAATTTGGTATTGAGAATGAATAGACGGTGTCACACAACTATTGTAGTTAGGGGAGGTAAAACTTCATCCAGCCAATAATGCCTTTTTTTTTCTTTGTTCAATAAGTATGCGGACAGTTAATTTTTTTTGTTTACTAGGTTTTCATCAACCTTGAATTGCTACATTGTTTGTGCCTCTGTAGTATAAATTTCATGTCACCCGGTTGATTTTTTTTAAGTACGGCACAATCTGAAATGTGGCTTAAGTTTTGCTCTCTAGTGTATCTTCCTTTAAATTTACCTTAGTGAATGAATTTTTATAAATCAAGTCGATTAAAAAAAAACTTTCTATGCTTATTCGTATAAAATACACAAACTGTAAAATTTTCTGCGCATTATTTTAAAAGTATTTGTATATCATATATGTTGAATTATTATTCTCAAAATATTTACGTATCATTTAAAAAAATTTCCTAAACTTTCGTTTACACTTTAATTTACAAATTTCCTTGAAATGCTCACGCAGGATCTTACACTTTGCCATTTTCAAAAATTGGCAGAAATATTATGCCATGTCCTGTTATGATATTTATTTGCTCTTAAATTTTTTAAAGAAAAATTCAGATTATGCTATATTTTTTAAAACTGCAGAAGTTATGAGTATATACTATGTTATATATATATATTTCGTATTGTTTTATGAAATAGTGATACTGGTGAAGCGTGTCGAGTGGTGTATGTTGTCCATGAGTATGATCCTCTGTTAGATTCATCCAATATGACTATGGATGATTGGATAAGAATAGCTATGGACATAAAGGTAAAAAAAATGGATGCTAATATAATTTCCAATCGTTAAAAATATGATTTTTATTATCAGTTTTATTTGACTTAAATTAATTATGCTTTTGTACTTTGAGTACGTTGAATAAATACTAAATTTGTAAAGGTTTCTATTTCATGAGTATTAATTTAATGTTACTATATTTTATGTGAATTAACATTACATTTAAATTAAAAAGATAATGAATCTAACGCAACACAATTGGTTTATATTAATTCAATTTTGATTATTTTTCTATGTTTGCATAAAACTGATAAGATAAAACAAGACTAAAATGTTTTTTAGTGAACATTTTTTTAAATAATTTCCCCAAGTTTGTGCATGCTCTTATAGGGTTTCATATTTTAATTATAATTTCTTGTTCTTCCTATATGTAATTTTTTGCTATGCATGATTGTTTTCTTGCATTTTGTGTGCAATCTTTTACAAAAAAGAGGAAGTGGGTGATCGGGGGTTAAGGAACAATAATTGGGCATCTATTACTAGCTCAGCACGTTTTGACAGAAATATGGATATTTACAAATACTTGTTCATTGCAAAGATGCGATGATATCGCATACAGATCAATTCATACAAGTATATTCGGAATGGATTTCAAATCTATTAAGAGTGTGATTTAGGAATGAGTCTCATTATTAGTTTATGCGCTTTGCCATCAGTCATTTGTCAAATGTGTGACTGACAAGTGATATAAAAGCCATACAAAGGAAACTATTGCAAATAACACTTCTATTTTTTGAATATTGTGGCAAATTTCATCAATCCATCACGTCTGAATCCAAGAAAGGTTGTCGACTATATATTTGAAATCTTTGTTTATTCAGTTTCCTGCGAACCAAGGATTACCAAATACTTCATGTGCCAAATGAAGCAATGAAATTTTCTAGATCCCAAAGCATACGACTAAAACGAGTGCTGTCAAAATGGATATAGATATAATCTGCTTTTATATATGAAAAAGATATTTTAAAAAACCATGTGTATCTAGTCCACTAAACAAGTGGATGACGAATTATGATAAAGGCTATCGACGGGTCTTTGGAGAATGCTGTTCCTTTCTTCAAGAAGTGAAATTTTCAAGTTTTTTTCAGATTCTAGTGTATCTTAAATATATGCTCGATCAGATTTAAGTCAGGATAGAGCATGTTGATTTCTCCATGCGCTGTATTATTTCAACTTCTGTGGTGTTCTCCGCAAGTTAAGCAGAATGAAGTCTGTCATAAAGCTTCAAAAGAAAAAAAATCGCGAATGGCTGCAGATTAAGGTATGGTATGAGGTCTTAATATCTCGTTTGCATACCTTTGGGCCGTCAGATTGCCTTTCCGAACAATATGCAGGCTTGTACGTCCACTTATGCTAATTCCAGCCGATACCTTTCAACCCACCCCGTTTGTACTATGTTTTTTTTACGAACAAACGTGGGATTATTTCGTGTGCTCTATTCTCTTCGTACCAGACCATGTGTCGAGTGCTACACGCCAGACTGAATCAGAACTTGTTAGTAAACAGCACCGAACTTCAATCACGTCGCATCGAATGTAAATGTTCAGTAGCCTATCTTCTTTGAGCCACACGGTGTCTTGAGGTTAATGGAATACATATTATTAGCCTTTGTGCTCAGAGACCATCATGATAAAATATATTTCGTACTGTTTAGCTTGACACTATCTTTTCTGTTGTAAAAAACAATTGTCATTGCTGCTCAGTAGAATTGTTCGTTTTGTTTCTACAAGTTATTAACACAGGAAATGCTGGCCATCAATTGCTGTAATAGCACGTGGATGACCTTGCTCTGTTTGACATATAGCATTCCATACTTCTAACTAAATAATAATAGTAATAAATTAAAGGATTGATGTAAAGATCAAATATTCTCCGAATCACTGAGGAAGCTTACATTCTGAAATTTAGAACTGAAACAATTTTCAAAAAAAAAGTGAATTGACCAAAATAAAAAAACTATCATTTTCTAAAGCTGTCACTGATTTAGTGCAGTGAAAAGTAGGGTAAAGCTTTCTTTTTAGGATCCTTACCTTCCTCTTTAGCAGAAAGGTTTTTCGAAATGATGCAAGAGAAAATGAATATATATATATAAACCAATATTGAAAACCACTAAGACCTAAAATATGCACGTGTACTAAAATAGTGAGCTATTACTCAAGGAAACTATTTTGAATGAATATTATATGAATGGAAATAGTAGCAAAAAGATGTGATTAAAAAAAAGCAAACATAAATTGAAGAACTTACCAAAGATTTCTTGAACATAAAGTTAAAAAATGGAATGTGAATGGAAAGAAAATGTGTCTGTTTTGAAAGACAGGAAACAATATAGCTATTGTACCATCTATATATCGTGTTTCAAACTAATAGAAAGAAAACGAACATTGTAATCTTTTCTCTCCCCTCTGCGTTATGAAACGGTTCTGTGCAGATAAAATTACTTCTTCAATGTCATCGAAATATTTCATTAAAAAAAACGCTGAAATTCTTCTTGACATTACAAAAATCATAAATAGCTAAGTACCTTCAGAAAAACCTTTTAATCTGAAGTCACTATGACAGCGCAATAGCCATAAATCTCAAACATCTTTACTGCAATAGAAGCCGAACCTCTAGCGTAATTTTTGAGAAGTTTAAAGGAAACGCCGACAAGAGAGGGAGAATTTTGAGAAATCAGTCAAAGAAAGCACAGACATATGCTTGTTACCTTCTCTTGTCCAAATCCCTGTAGTGTTTAATAATTTCTAATAGTAGCTTATATATTTATGTAATTTTGTGTAAACAATAACTGTAGGCGCGTAACAATAAATAATTTAATCAAATTGACTCCCTTTTTAGTTTTACGTTACTCAACATTTCACTCGGTACGCTACAATATGTAGAATTTTTAAGTAAAAAATGTAAAATTTATGATAATATATTATTTGTGTCATTTTTATAAATATATGCATGCTGAAAATTAGCAGGGTAATCATGTGTTTTAAATAATATATATAAATTATTTTTGTAGCTTTTTTTCCCCTTTATGATCAGCCACTAGATCTTTTTTTTTTTGAAGATAATTTCGAATATAATATTTCTATAAATTGATGTGTGAAGATCGATTGCCCAATGAGGCACTTTAATATCGTTAAATTTTAAAGACTTTTCTATTTTATCATAAATATTACTTTTTTTTATATAAAAAATGGTCTGCATTATTTGTGTTTAGATTGGTTTTTATTAAATTCATATAATGGTAGATAAAAATTAAAAAATGGGGTACAATCTTAAGTTGTAACTAAAAATAATTAAGTCATCTATGCATCTAAAAATATAACATGAATTAGTATCTATTATCATTTCCATAGAACTGTAATATATATTAGCCGAACAATTTCTGGCTGACCTCCCTTGTAGTAGCCTCTTAATTTGCAGGTAATAAAAAATATAAGTATTTTAAGCTGAAAAGGGAGAAGGTTGGCAAGCCACCAAAACTGATTATAACTTCACACTGGAATTTTGATATTTCTCTCATCTAGAGTATATATATATAGAACTGTGTGTATATATATACACTTCTAATAAAAAGAATTTGAAGTGTAAAATTTATAAATATGGTTTTTCAAAACAATCAATTTACTCATGATAATGCACTTTGTGCAGAAACAATTTGACTTGTGCCCTCTTTCTTGAATGAAGTATGTGAAGTATGAAATTAAACTGTGTGATGTATGCATCACACTTCATTGACTAAAAAGGTAATTAAAAGGATGACTAACTAATAAAATAGGTAATGTTTACCAATATTTTTTACAGCCTGAAAGTAATTGGGATTTATACTGAATGGATAAGATTTCTTTAATAGAGAAAAAAACAGAAGTTGAGATATAAAATAGTCAATTTTTCTCCCCAAGCCTACTTTTTGAAATCATAGGCACTATCATGAAATTTTGCTTTTTGCGTATTATTTCTCACTCAGATGTTCATGTTCAGAAAAAAAAAATGTTATTTCTGGGAAATTTCGATTCTTAGAATTTTTTTTAAAAAAAAATCTATGCTGAAAATGTTGTACGCATATTTTGAACTATAATGTTCAAAGCGAATATTCACATTTTCTTTCATAACAATTGCTTTAAACCTATATTGAAAGAATCTTCTATCTGTCGTAAAATAAAGTACTTTCAATTGTTATCTCTGAACATTTACATATATTTTCATAAATGAGTGATATAAAACATTCATCAAATCCAATTCTCATCATGACAGTTTTTGTGTTGTAATTAATGTTAAGGAATTATTATCAAAAGGTAGTCATTGGTAATTTTACTATTCGTTGATTGATCATTTTTTAATGGTTTTATTAATGTAACATGCAGTTATGAATTTTTATAGTGTTAATCAAAAAATATTTTATTCAAATTTTATGTTAATTTATTTTATAAAATATTCTAAAACACGATTTTTTTCCTGGTTTAATTTTAGAAAATATTCATTTATTTTTATTTAGGAATCTTATGAAAAATTCAATGGATTTATAGTTTTACATGGTACTGATACGATGGCTTACACAGCTTCTGCACTTTCTTTTATGTTAGAAAATTTAGGTAAAACGGTTATCATTACGGGATCACAGGTACGTGCAACGATACATTTTGAACTTAATAATCTTAGTTCTGTGTTTAAAATTATTTAAAGATTTAATTTCATCAAGTTATTTTTAAAAAAATTTAGTTTAATTTTATTTTTGTATAAATGAATTTTAGTGGGTGTTTTATCCATACCTTAACAAGTAGTATATTTAATGAACGCGATCTTGAAAATGGGAAGAAATGTTAAATATTGGTAACAAAGAACTGTACATTTGCCTTATTTTTTAGTTTAATTTTTTTCTTTAAATTAAAAATTTTTTTAGTAGTTTTACAATTCTTTGGCATAATCCTTTAATTGGAATGTCATTTACAATTTTCACACACAACTATTGAGTTAGTGTAAAACTAATTGCTGTTTTTAACTATTTAAAGCAGTATATCTGAGCTTAGAACAAAGTTTGTTAGTCAAAATAAGGATCAATAGAATTTATGTATCTTTGCCAACAAGAAATAAGTCTCTTTATTTTTTCATGCAATATAGAGTTCTAGAACTGATGAATTCTCAATTCAGTTTTAGATATTGCTTGGTTGTTTTTAATTTTCTTTTGCAGGCAGTTCTGGAGATGCTTGAAGAAGAGATAGTCGGCCGGTGGGGGGGGGGGGTGAGGTTCTGGTGTGAAAGCTGGGAAGGATAGAGCTTCTTATCCCAGTTTCTTCGATTTTTGCCCAATCATTTGTGAGGCATGCGGTCTAGTGCTGAGCATGAAAAAGAATTGGTCCTTTTTCGATTGATCAATGCTGGTCATAAATGTTGCAGTTTTTGGTGTATTTTGTCGATTTCCTGGCAATATTTCTCGGAATCTTTTTCACTAGAATTCAAAAAGTTATAGTGTGTAATTCCACTTGCGAACTCCTAACAGTAACCATAACTTTCTTTTGATGAGTTTTGGTTTGGCGAAGAGTTTTGGTGCTTTATCATTGCCCAGCCATTTCGTAGAACGCCGTCTGTTGTCTTATAGAATCCATTTTTCGACGCATGTCTCAATACAATCAAGAAGTAAATCATTCTTGTTACAAAGAAGCGCAGATCATACTTCATATTGGGGAAGTTTTTGGTTTCGTTCAGTTCATGAGGCACTTATTTGTCGAGCATGTTTGATTTTCCCATTTTGGTGCAAATGTCCAAAATTTGTTGAATGACAATAGTTTAATTCTTCCGCAACCTCTCAAGTTGTTTTGCTTGTGTCCGCTTCAGTAATGACCCTCAATTTTGGTTGCCTTCAATCGTCCATAACCCTCCTCATCTCAGCTCTCGTCTTCTTTACGAAATATTTGGGATATATGTTGAGATTAACGTTCGCTGACGACCCTCTGGCCAAATGCTACGTTGTTATTGCGAGCACTTTTTGCTACTTTACATCTCATTTTGAACTCATGCACTAAAATCACTCGAATTTTCTTTCTTACAATCAATATTTTGACAGTTTAAAACACAAGGAAAAACATTTACGAAAAAACCATTTACATGAATCAGTAGATCAAATTTCGCTCTTCAAAATGGCATACTACATAAACATAAATGAATAAAACTTTATTTGAAAATAAGCCTCAAAACTTAAAATAAGAAAAACCACAACTATATATATATTTACACTAATCTGATAGAAAAGTTAGTGTTTTTTCCAACATATACTGCATATATATCTTTTTAATTGCACTTATTGCCATAAAAATTTGCGCACCAAGAAAAAGTCGTTAAAATGAAACGAAATTTTACATATGTACGTACTACTTTGATATAAATGATTAGAAAATCAAAGAAAATGATCATTTATTGCAGAAAAAAGTACTAATGCACGGGAGTTTTGGTACTTTGTTGGACCCACTTTTAGCGGAATGCACAATTCTATATGAGCGGACATTGAGACATACAAGTTCCATATGATGTCCTGAGACATCTCACGTTTCACAGTTGCTGTAAACGCGCTTCTAGCTCGACCAAACTCGTAGGCTGTCCAACTTGCTGTCCCAAATGATCCCAGATATGCTCGATTGGTGACAAATATGGGGATCGAGCAGGCCAGGGAAGGGTGGTAATAATGTGGAGGCAGCCTTGTGATATCCTTGCTATGTGTAGCCAAGCATTGTCTTGTGTTGAAAAATGGCTTCTGGGATTCCTGCCATGAGTGGCAACGCATGTGGCTGAAGGATGTCATGGACTCTGCCATGGATCTAGATTAGGGGTGACCGTGTATCGTGTGGCACCCCGTGTACCAGCTGTGGGAGAGGTGTGTCGCTGTAAAGCGAAGGCAGGATTGATGCGTTCACCACGGGGAATCTACACACGAACACGATTGCCATCACTACTCAAATTGAATTCAATTCGTCGCTGAAGACGACCTAGTTCCATTCCGTTGAAGTCCAATCCCGTCGTGCGCGACACCACTCCAAACGGAGGCATCGTAGGATGGGTGTCATTGGCAGAGCACACGTAATGGGCGCCGCGAAACCAGATGTCCTTCAGCCAGGCTCCTTGCGATGGTTCGGGAAAACACAGGGGCCGGTAATGTGCTGCTTATGTCTGGACAGCGGCCAATGGGGCAGTTGGCTTTACGCGTGCGTGTCGCATGATGTGACGGTCTTCTCGACGACTGGTCTATCGAGTGCGTCCTGAGCCTGGTCGCCGTGTGAATGACGTCTCTTCTGTCCGCTGGTCCCAACTCCTCCTCCCAGTCAAATCAGAACACCTACTTGACGAGCTACTCTCCGAGCTTCCATCATCCCGATGATTCTTCCCCTCTCGAACTCTGACAGCTGCTCATATAGTCTTTGATGTTGGCGTAACGGTATGCCTACCTCAGCCTTTTCTTTGCAAAAGATTAAGTACACTCAAACAAGCTCTGCTTTCCTGTTTTATATTCCAAGGAGAATGAAGCGCAATGCTCTCTAGTGGCATTACGCATTGTGCAATCACGCCGCACTTCCATTCATTTGCATATCTTCCTAACATGAACCTTCATGCCAAGTTTCATTACGACCCCACAATTATTTCTTGATGCGCAAATTTTTATGGCAATGAGCATGTAAAATTATACTTCATAATTTGAACTATTCATATCCAATGTGTAACAAGTGATAATTATATATCGTTATTTTACTGGTATCTCTTCAATAGAATGTTGGTGGTCGGATATCCTAGTGGTCATGGTCGCCAAGTCGCGTTTTTGAGTCTTGATGCCCCTGAAGACCTGCCATGAAGAGAGTTAATGCACATTTAATCTTTTTTTTTTCAAAGTCCTCACACTGTTGTGGTGGAGAAATTTGGTGAATAACTGGATAGTCTGGTGTCATCCTCGTCACTTGACCAGGTTTCAGAATTAGAGGTCCGTTGCCAGTAATCCTAGTGTAGTTTCAAAATGGGACGTTAATAAACACTCTTTTCAGTTGAATGCATTTGTATATTGTTTTAAAAATCACAGTGCAATTTTCGCTGAATTTATTTTTTTAATGATTATTTGTTTTATGCTTATTTTTTTAAGTCTGTTACCAATCTTATTTTTATAATTTTCACTTTTTAATTAATGTTTTATTTATATTCATTTCGGATTTCATAAGTACTTATTTCGTTTTTAATTATGTAATATATATACATAGAATCTCCTATAAAATATGAATGCAATAAAACAAGTGCACTCAACTATCTCTTTTTAACAGGGTTTTGAAATTAAATGATCCAAGAATGATCCATACGATTACATGATTATTGGATGCCTGGAAAATCATTTTTTAAACATTGATACAAACATAAAACGCGCCCTAAAACTCCAGCAGGATATTAAAATTTCTTTAGCTGGGTTCCAGGAATTATACAAAGAACAGTTGATACCACAAAATATTTAGGAAAGCAAACCGTCATTACCGAATGAAAATTTCATTGGATTCAAGTATGAATGATGTGGTAAATCTTTCTTGTGAGGAATAATGCAAATACTTGAAGTGTTTTATTTCAGGTAATATTTTATCCGGAATCTTTAAAGAACTGTTTATTTATAGCATCTTCATAGTCATAAAATATGTTCTCTATTTATATGTGTTGACAAATTCCACAGAATGTAATTTTCTAAGTGTACTAAATCCTTTTAACGTCTTTTCTAACGTATCCTGAATTTCGCTTGCTTATTTTTGTTACAGTTGTATACCGTGAAAATAATTTTATGACTTCTTCAAAGAAATGAAATTTTATTTTTGTTTCCTTTGGAAATTCAAAATAATTGACTAAAAGGAAGATTATTATTTAGCTAGTTGACTCAGTTGCAGATTTTATATTTTTCGAGAAAAAACTCTAGGAAACCTACTTGGAAATGTGAATGTGTGTAAGGTATGTGTGCAGTTCACCAGGTTAAAAATTACGAATATCAAAAGATAGAGGGCAATCTTGTGTTTAACATATTTCAACTACTAGTTAATAGTTTATGATATATTGTCATTATAAAATGTAGATCTTATTCAATGTGATATTAATTTTATATTTATAAACCAGAAATGATTGTGGTTTTTTGTTCATTGTAAAATGAGTGAGTTATTATGTGTGCCAATAGATGACGTACATCTAAGTTGGGCATGTGTATTCAACGGCTTCACTTTTTTTTACCATTTGCAGTAAACTGTCTAGCACCTTCTAATGCATGACAGATTCCTTCAGATTAGGGTGAAACCTTGTATTCAGTTTCTTTGGGAATGATCTTTGAGTCATCGCTTCTCGACTTCCCTCTTTCAAATAAGCTTACTCTTCTCTGAAGGCCCAAAAATTGATGCTTATTTTTATTTTCGTCAAAAAAGGACTGCTGTTAATTGTCTGCTTGGATGAAATAAAACAGTTAATGCTGCTTGACACTGCAACATATTTAAAAGTCTTAAATAGGTCATTGAAAATGAACAAAGGCAAGCTTTCCACAGAGGCTTTGCTTTTCCCTTGACAACGTTAGTCCACATGTGGTCAAGTAGATCCTCAGCCTGCTGCTATAATTTGGATGGGGATCCTTCATACAATCCTTATGTATCCCCATGACTCTATCATCTTTGACCCCTTACAATAAGTACTGAAAGGCCAACGGTTCACCTGTGATTACAAGAAATGTGTAGGACACCATGAAAAACTGGATCCATCACCAATGCTTAAGTTTCTACAATAAAGCCATCCATTCCTTCCTACAAGTTGCAGTCATTGTTTCAATGTCAACTATAACTTTGAGCAGGTGTAATGTTACACATGGCATGTAAGTACGATATTCTGTGAGCAAGTAATATAAAAAAAATTTTTAAGTCAATTCCTACTTCGTTAGAAAAACTTACTGGCGCCATCTGTTGCAGAAAAATCAAACCTAACTTCTTCAGAAATAACGCTGAATAAAATTAAAATTAAAAAATGAAATTTAAATAATGAATTAGTATTTGAAAAACTGTGTATCAACATCAAGCGTCATCTACTACAAGTTTAAAAATATGTATTTGAACTTCAGTGGATGAATAGAAAGTATTTTATTAATGATTGAAAATTTGAACAAGGTATATAAATATCGAGAGAGAGTGAACTATTAGTAGGAATTGAATAAAACATTCTCTGATTGCAATATTCGTGACATCTAATTGTAGTCTTGTTTTTACTCTGGAATTTTTTTAATATCTGCAATTCTTTTTGTTGATATTTTATAGATCCCCCTTTACGAGGCTCGAAGTGACGGCAGAGATAATCTTATGAATTCTTTGATAATTGCTGGAAATTACTGTATTCCTGAGGTATTTTGAAATTATACAATTATATTAATAATATGTATCCCAATTTAAGCGCAAACTTATACTACTGATTTGTTTTACTTATGGTATTATTACTGTTTTAAAGAAGAGAGCTTATATATATCACAGTTAAATTTCCTTCTACTTAGAATCTTTTACTGAATTTATCAAAATTTCATTTTTCTCTAATGTACTAGTTAAATACAAGTAATTTTAGCACAAGATCATATTTTTAAAAATGTGTTATGTAAATGTAAGTTCTTAAGATACTAAAACTATTGGCAATAATAACCGGTTTAGGTCCTTAAAGACTTTAAGGAATATACTGCGTGTCTCGATGTGTAAGGGAGGCAGGTCATATCAGTTCTCGGAAATTTTTTTAAAAAATTCCATATCACTTGGTTAAGTGATTACTTGTACATTTTTGCAAATGTGGTAATTGACACCCTCCATCACATCAATAGGTACTGTGACCATAAATTTCACAATTTTAGTGTATTGTTTTAACTAACATAATTTTACATGGCTGTGCTGTTAATCACAGGCACAAATTAAGCAAGACTTTGCTAGTTTAGTTAAAATTAATGTAGTTTGAGAAAAGGATGTCACCTAAAACTTTGACTCTCCATAAAAAAGAAAAATATTACATACTACCCTAGGTAAGTTGTTTCAAAATTTGATCCATTTAATTAAGACTTCAAAATGATTCAACACTTGCTACTTTTTTATCCATAACAATTATTGCCAATTTTTTTACAAGATGACTTAATTTAAAAAAACTAAATCTTCACAGTTTAACTCAAGTTGAACAATAAATTTATAAATAAAAGGGGAAACATTTTTCGTTATATATATATTTTTTTTTTGAATTAAATGTTCGAAGCCTTCTAACTTCTCTAAAACCAACCGAAAAAGAAACCGAACTGCGCCAAAGGATGGGTCAAGCAGGTGAAGAAAAAATTTAGCTAATTACTCACGACTTATCAAGAAATCACTTTTAAAAAAGTATAGAGCATGCATTCATGTAGAAGACAAACCTTTGGAACATTTAATTTATTAAAGCAGCGGTTCTTAAATTTTCGATCCCCGCAGCCCATCTTAATGTATCAGAATGACATCGCCCCACCTCCAATATTTTGAACACCCCTGCCTGACTCCCAACACGTGTCTGAATGATAAAAAGGTTTCTCAATAATCCTAAGACTATCTCTGCTATTTTAGACTTTAACACTTTTTTTTCCTTTAAGGGAAAAAAACAGTAAAAATTTCCTTACAAATATCACAAAATACAAAATTAGTAACTGAATTAATATTCTTGATCAAAATATGTTCTTGTAGAGTTTTTTTTTTCATTTGGGGGGGGGGGGTGATTTTGTGATCTAATCTTGAAATGCAGACCATTCAATTTTTCCTCTAGGCCTTGTAGAGTCTGTTAAAGAGGGAAATCTTAGCATCAAATGAGAAACATTTGCGGACCCCTAGAAAGACGCCGAGGAACCCCGGGAGTCCGCGGACCACTGCTTAAGAATCGCTGCATTAAAGTATTACAAAAAAAATTTCCGTTTTATTTTTAAATTTATTGCTTAAGTTGTTTTATAAATGAGTTTTTTTAAAAAAAATTGTTATTTTGTTAAAAAAAATTAGCAATAATTGTTATGGATAGAAAAGTAGTATGTCTTGAACTATTTTGAAATCTTAATTAAATGGGTCATTTTTTAAAAAATAACTTGCCCTTTGATAGTATGTAATGTTTTTCTTTTTATGGAGAGTCAACGTTTTAGGTTGACATCGTTTTCTCCAACTCCGTTAATTTTACCTGAACTAGCAAAGTTTTGTTTGATTAGTGATTGCGATTAACGACACGACTATGTAAGATCACGTTAGTGAAAAAATCACTGTAAGATAGTGAAATTTCTGGTCACAGTACTATTGATGTAATGGATGGCGTCAATTTCCACATTTGCAAAAATTTACTAGTCATCACTTAACTAAGTGATATGGATTTTTTCCCTCCAGAATAGGTTAAATAGTTGACAGAGTACCTGTTTCCATTAGGAAACTTTACCTCCTGTCATGAAGGCTCAATTTTACTTGGCTTTAGCTTTCACTTAGCCCAGTATTGCATTTAAGGTAGTTATAATTTAGAAAAAAGTTAACTTGAGTGATAAAATTAGGGAGTGTTTTAAAGAAATAAATTAAAATTGATAAGAAAAAACAATAAGTTAAATAATTAAAGGTGTGAAAATTATCAAATATAAATGTCTATGGTTAATTTGCTATGTGTATGATGAATTCTGTGTCAGTCACGGTTAGGCCCGAATAGCCGGAGCGCAAATGGCGAGACTTAGCTTTTGAGAGCAAGAGAAAACGTTCGACCCAGGGAACTTGCACGGACGCAATCTTCACTAAGGGTTGCTATAGCTGAAATTTGATAATTTGAGCGACAGTGAGAATCAAGTATGCTCAGAATGAAAGAGAAGCATGGAAGAAAGTAACCTTCAAATCAGGGGCAACCCAAATGAACTTGCGGGTCTCTTTGGAAAAACATAATCCCGCGGGCCGCTTATATAAAAATATTTTTCTTTATATTAGATTTGAACCCATTACAAACGTTAATTGGTGAGAAAATTTAAAATAGAATGAATTTTTATTGTTTTCATTATTTTTCACGTATACAAACATATGTAATATAATAATAATAATAATGCAATGATCAAATAATGTTTAGTTTATTGAATTAGTGAGATATTTGTTTCTCTCAGCTCTTCTCCTAAAGACTTTCTTTCTCCTAAAAAAGAGGGAACACCTAGGTGAAGAGAGGGGAGGAAGAAGCCATGAAGGAAAACAATCATTCCAAACAGGTGAAGGAACGGGGTCAACTATTAATAATGATCCAGTTTCGATGCTAGCAGAAGCTATTTAAATTTGTTAAATGTGTGTAATTAGTTTTTTATGTTGTGTTACGGAGGTTTAAGGGGCAGTAGCCACTTCGTTGTTTTTATGCATGATTTAATTTAGAATGCAGATATGTGAATAATGTCTGTGTTCTGATAATTGGATTTTTATGATATTGTATAGAATTAAAGGCACTTTTGGATGACTGAGTGATGTAATTAGAAATAGGTTCCATACGTAAATCGTTGTGTAGGAAATCATTACTTACGTACCAAGGTGCGTCAGTTATAATTCGTTATAATTTGTTGTGAATTGTTTGAATCTTTCTGAGAGTTGCCCTTCCGAGGCACTCTTTTAAAAACTGCATTGCCTCGGGAATTTTGACCTATTGGAGAACAGTCTCTACGGTCATTTGATCTTTGTAGATTGGAAAGGAAAGATTTTGGAAGTGGTGTTTGTTAGTAAAACAAAAATTTTTTGAAAGCTTAAAGTAGAATATTTCTTGGGAGATAAAAGGAGATTTTGAGGGTATTTTTCTATTTAAGCCATTGCCCTATTTTCATGAGATTCTATTTTAAGCAGTTCTTAGGTCTTCATTCCTCATGATCCAGTTAGCTTTAGATATAGTTCTAATAATTAAATTTTGAGTTTTTTCGTAGTAGGGTAGTAGGGCTACATGACCCGAAATTGGGCTGGCATAGAGCAGGATTATTGGCTTAAGAACTCGTGTAATTTCCCGGAAATTATATGTCACCGTTTTCACTCCATGTGCTCTTAACGTTGAGTTTACGTGTCGGTACAATATCGTTAAAAGATACCTATAACTATTTAAAAAATTTTTATTCGCAATCGTTATTCAACATGATAAAAAAAGTGATTGTTTATTTTTCTTTAAAATGTTATTGCCTGAGATTTTTGTTCTGAAAAAGTTTGCTTTTTTTTAAAAGAATTTATAATTTTTTTCCATCTTTGATCTTACTATCTTATATCTCGTGACTTGTGAAGTTCTCAAATTTAATTCTGCTTTTTTTAGTGAAAAAATCTTCCTTTAGAAATTATTACTCACGTTGCTGGACTGAACAGATTTCTATTATCCTAAAAGTAATGTTTAAAGTTTATCGTTATTAACTTTCATTATGCTTTTGATGTTCGAAAATTTCCCCAGTTTTCAAAACTGATTGTTGTAGGAATAATCTGTTAGTAAAACATCTCATTCTACAGCTAAATGAAAATCAATATGATTGAAAGGTTTTTATCAAAATACGTAGCTTGTTAGTTGATATGTATTGCTGTTGAGTTTTGTTAAGTAATATTATTATATCTGTTTATTAAATAGTTTTGATATCAATAATTACGACCTGTGTGTTAAATATAAACTTTTTTCTGGCGACACGAAATAAAAGGCTACACTATCTCACAAATGTTTAAGACTTCTGTGCTTTGTAGTATTTCAATTGGTTAGATTTTATTATTTATAATCTTAACTCTCTTCATATTTTAAAAATAAATTTTCTGTTACACTACATTATTTTTCTTTTTTTAGATCATATTGCTGAATACATGTTTTAAAAATTCAACCCGTTTTGAAAATGAGGGAATATTAACTCAACATTGAGTTAGGTAGTGATATTTAGGATAACTCTGTGTGTAACTTTAAAAAAATAACATATAATGTAAAACCTTTAATAACAAGGACATTTTGATATATTTCTAGTAATCTTTTTCAATTTATGCATTTTCTTGTGTGATGTATTTTATATTTAACTAAGAAATAAATATTTATATAAAACACCTTTTAAATTTTATAGGTGACTATCCTCTTTAATAACAAACTTTTTAGAGGAAACAGAACTAGTAAAATCAGTACATCTAGCTTAGATGCATTTAGTTCACCAAACCTGACACCCCTTGTAAAAATGGGAATTGGAATTCATAGTAAGTATTTTAACAAAAATTTAATTTTAAACAAAGTTATTCTCACAATGTATTTTTCAGTATTTCTACAAATGTTTTATTGATTTTATCCCTGTGAACATTTGTTAATGCTTTTTAAGTTAAAAGTTATATACACTTAGTTAATTAATTTGAAATTTATAACATATAGCATAGTAAAATTTGTCTCACTACCTACAAACACTACCAATATTTTATCACTTCACTTTAGGTTTTTGTGTTGAACTTTGAAAGTAATTTTCATTGATGTGTGCATTTGATTATAAACTTCCATTCTTGCTGTAGAATGCCTTTTGGGTTTCCTTTTGATATTATTTATTGCAGAATGTTGCTCTTCAAAATATTCCATAGATGCTGTATGTTATTTAGCTATGGCAGCTATGCTTGGTATTTTGGAGTATCTCCTAAGTTTATTTATATAAAGTATTGTATTCTGGCAGATATATATTAATGTGTGGTATTATGTCAAACTTATACTTCTTCCGCTTTTTTATATGCATCTCGGCTGATGCATTTTCACAATTCCGAATTCAAGAATTAATTAGTAAATTTAGACATTTTTCCAACCCATTTCAATTTTTTGTTTCGAAGTAATAATACTTTCTCTCCCATATTTGACAGACAGCCTCACACATTTGTCACCTCACTTTCAGATTATGAAGCTTTAATATATTGAAGGAATTAACATTCCATCTTTCACACTTTGAACCTTTTTTCATGTACAGCAGTATCTTTTATGATATAGTAATTTCTTTAGTTCTAGTTTTGCAGATAGAAGATATTTCATTACAATTATAAAGGCCAAGTTAGAAAAACAATTATTCATATTGTTACGTTGATCGGGGTTCGAGGGTTTTATGCAAATCAGTCACAAAGTACAAGACAGTTCTTTAAGAGCGATGAGAATTTACTGTCAAAAATCCAATCCTTGAAATACAGGATTCAGCAGCAATATTCTCAGAATAAACTTCAGAAGGTCTTCACACCTTCGACAGCACTCACACAATTATCAGTGTCTAAAATACATGTATGTAAAAGATTATTCACAAGTATAGCTGAACTAATCGGTAATTCACGGTCAAGGCAAGTTTACCAATCGCTAGTCAAAACAATACTCAGGAATCGCTGGTTGAAACAAGACTGACTCGTTTCGGCGAACTTCGCTCATTTCATAGACCTGGCGGAAACTTCGAGAAAGATCCGATTGCGTCACAGATCTGAAATTTGTGGGTTTCTCCACTAATTTCTAGAAGAATCCATAGGGTTCCGAATTGGTCGTCAAAAATTATACCAACTTGGTGAAATCTTGGCGCCACAGCCAAGTTCCCACTGAATCGCCAGTATAACGTAAGGGACGGCGTTGCTTTAGAATATTACATAAATATAACATAGAGTAATATAAATGCATTACACATCCAAATGCTAATTATTTACACTATTTATACAAAATTCGTAACAATATCTGCACCAAAATTAAGTATGTTGTTGCTTATGCCACCTGATTGACAGATAAAGGTCCACAAAATTCATCGCGGGTATGGGCTGGAATTTTACGCCTGTCGTTAGCCTAAGCTTTGAGCCCCATTAAGGTGACAGCACGATTTTTCTCTGTACAACACAATTGATGGCGACACCATTTGGACCCACTGATGTAAAGAGCACATACTCCGTGTTTACTCGGAGGATATTTAGTGGCATCAGGCATCAAACCCAGGCCTTCCGGTCTGGAGACTGATGCTCTAACCACTAGGCTCCCCACGGCCCAAAATTAAGTATGCATCTATCTATCATCTACTCATTATTAAAAAGCTAAAAAATGCTTCTATATTTTTAGATAGGGTATATATGATCTGTACTCAGATTAATATGTCAGTTTCTATATTCTAAAATTTCATTTTTTGCTTTTATTTTTATAAAGTTATAAAATTTTAGTAATTTTTTTGCATTTTAATGCGAGGAATGTTTTTACTATGATCAACTTATTCTTCTTCGAGCTCTTTATGTATTGTTTTACACCACTTTATGGTTCTATTTTTACCAGAAAAATCTTCATCTTCAAATAATTTTTCTGGATTGTTGTTATATATAGATACACTGAGATCAAATTCACTGCTGATATGATTTGCTTCAATTTTCTCATCATTGAAATCATTATCATTTTCAAGAAATGAATCTGTATTCTTGCTTTCTTTCTCTTCATCTGATAATTCTTGATGTATACATAGAATAACTTTGTATTTTTCAAATTTTAAAGCAATAATTCAAGGAATATTTTTCTTATCTTGGTAAAAAAAAAGTTTAATGCTAATTAAATTTATAGTTACTGCACAAAACTGCAGTACTTAAAGAATAAAGTATGTGAAAGAGCAGGCAAATTTCATAAATTTTAGGAAATGAAATGGGGTACTGCATAAAATAATTAAATAACTAAAATTTAATTTTAAAGACCAGACACACTGATTTCTTCATGGAAAGGGAATTAATAGAGGAAGAGCAAATAGCATTTATACTGTTTAGGTGTCATATTTGAAGACTGTATAAAAAATATTTTGTTGTAAAATTTCTGCTAGTCCACCTGATGAAAGATGAAAGAAATACAAGATCTATTACGCATAGATGTATAACGCAATGATTTGCTGAAATTTCGTATAATATTTGAAAGACAGTTTTCGACTTAAATAACTTCACATTAAATATTGCTTTAAATCGGACTTCTCTGTATGATCAACCCATCACGATTGGTTGATTATTTACATCGCAATTTGAAGCAACACGAGAACTGTTGTTGACAAACCGCATAATTTTAAACCTCAGTGAAGTGAAGAGGACTATAACTGAGCTATCATCCCACCCTCTAAACTCCTGCACCATTTCCATATGAGGATTTTGATTCTCAACAAATTCAACGTGCATCAGTTCTTTTATATGGTATGTCGTAATGGCACTTTTTTGAGGATTCGAACTCTCTTAAATGGCAATTCATCCAAGCATGGATTTTTTTGTAATCTTTCTTGTCTTTTTTTACTGTTATACTTCGTGTGCACGGTTATAAATGTAAAAAAAAAAAAAAAAAAAAACTTTAAATCTACATAAGCAAAGCCGAATACGATTTCGTGACTACTTTGCAATTAAATATTGGTGCTTTAAAACCTATTCATAACAAATTCATAGTTCATTGCTTTCCTGAAAACTTTTTTTTTCTGGATTAGAAAGAAGTTAAAGATTTCATCCCTTTTTTTCTAGTAAATATTGGTTATTTACACTGGCGTAGCTATTCTTGCAGGGGTCCTGTATCAAAAAAAATTTTGGGGTGGGGTGGGCCTGTTTTGGGACCCTTTAATATTTCGCGATTTTTTGTTAATATATGTTGGGGGCCCTGTATCATTGATATGGTGGTAGCTACACATCTGATTATTTAATTTCTTCAAACTAGCAAGCAAAAGTCTTATGAAATTCCCCTTATTTATTTTTTAATGATTTTATATCCAATTTTATTAGCCTCATTTCTGAATCTTTTCAGGACCATCACTGTCAGTATAATATATTAATATATGCATAATGTAAAAAAAATTTTTTGCAGTTGTATATAACATACCGTTGGTATCTCAACATAATAATTAAAATTAAAGTATAAATTATTGTAAGTTTTTCCAATTTTAAAGGCTGACTCTGACCTTCTCCAACCTGATTCTTATGGGTTTTTAAAATTTTTTTTATCAAAGTGTTAAGAATTCTCTGATGGATTTAAGGCTCATATTCAAGAGAAGATTAAGGACTGTGAGTGGGAAGCTTGAGGCTCTTTTTTGAAAATTCCCGAGCTTAGAACTTTTGATATCTCTTTTAAAATTAAAACTTAATATGACTACCTCACGAAACACCTGCACAAACTGGATTTAGTCGATTCCCCAACTTGCCCTAGATATAATGCTAACGAGATGCGTTTAGACCATTTGATCTCTAGTTCTAGATTCGGCGACGTAGCAGCGGCTATTGGTGTTAAAAATCATTGTAACTTTTATTATACACTCATGTCCATAAATTAAGAATCATTCAGAATCACACAGAAATTGAACTCTAAAATAAAAATTTCACCTGTAGAATTATCACACACATCTTGAAGAAGAATATGCAAATTACAGGAAACCACCAGATGGCGCGGATAGTACGTCTTAATGACGAGAATGTAAGAGAGGGGTATATAAGGAATGGTGGCAAAGAAGTAAAATTGTTCACAAGCGCTTTAAAAGCCTTTCAGTGCAATACCGCATAGTTATGGCACAAAGGAAGAATTTGGATGATTTTTTACGTGGTAGAATTATCGGACGACTGGAATGTGGACGTACCAGCTGGAAGTATCCGAAGAACTTGGAATCGCCCAGAGTGTCATCTCAAGGCTTTTGCAACGATTCCAAGATGATGGTAATGTTAGTAGATGTTACAGCACAGGTCGCCCCCGAGTTACAACGCCGAATGAGGACCGGTATTTGGCAGTTACTGCCAAAAGAAACAGACGGAGCACAACATCAGACCTATCTCGTCAGCTCTCTTCAGCTACCGGTACGACAGTTTCAAGGCAGACCGTGTACAAACGCTTAGGCACATTGGTCTGTATGCTCGTAGGCCTGTCAGATGTGTTCCACTTACCGCAACTCACTGTCGCCTGCGATTAACCTGGAGTAGAGAGCATGCATTGTGGACACCGCAACAATAGTCTTGTGTGATGTTTTCCGACGAGTCCAGGTTTAGTTTGCAGTCTGATTCTCGCCGGACTTCCAAATGGAGAGCGCCAGGTACCCGTTACCACCAAGAGAGCACCATTGAACGACACCGTTACGGTGGTGCAGGATGGCTCGTTTGGGGAGGAATTATTCTTGGTTCCAGAACTGACCTGCATGTTCAGAGTGTAACGATGACAGGCCACATCTATCGGGATGTCATTCTGGAACAACATGTACGTTTGTTTGGGGCACCATGAGTGCTGAATTTCTGTTTATGGATGACAACGCCCGTCCTCACCGTGCAAACATTGTAGACGAATGCCTTCAATCGGAGGATATCACCCGTATGGATTGGCCAGCATACTCACCAGACTTGAATCCAATAGAGCATGTGTGGGATATGCTTGGCCGACGAATTGCAGACCGTCAACCTCCTCCCACCTGTCTACCGGAACTTCGGAGGGCATTGCTTGATGAGTGGTGTAATATTCCCCAAGATCAGATTAATAATTTGATACTCAGCATGCGTAGGCGTTGTAAGGCCTGTATTGCATCGTCCGGGAGACATACTCCGTATTAACCATCATACTAATCATGTTATACTGTTTTTTGTAAATATATTCTTTTTTGAAATTTGCTCCAGGGAGTAAAAATCGCAATTTTTATTAATTATGTCAAACATATAGCATCTTTTTTGCTCTTTACCTTTTGTTTAATAAATAGACTTTACAAATAAGTCAAATTTGTTTTACTTCTGTCTATTTCTTTGCCTGAACTTCATTAACCTTAATTTATGGACATGAGTGTATTTCTGAACTGTATTGAGCTACCCTTCAATGACTGATAGCGGTTATGCCCTGGTCTGGGGTAGGTTGTATGATTGTGTAAACACTTCCAATTTTAAGAAAATGTAGATCTGCATTGAACCATATGAGAACATGTGTTTAACTAATGCGTTATGACTATATATGCTCTTCTAGTGTTGTCTAAGTCAGTATTATGAGGGTCAGTCATACGTTTATGAGTTTAATGTCTTTTTTTTAGTTTTGCAAAATTAACTCTACTTAAAATTCTTATTAGTTTTTGATTAGATTAAATTCTTAACTAGTTTATAGTTAATAGCAAGCAAGCTTCAAATTAGAATTAAATCAAATGGACAAATAAGTATCTCCTTATAAATACTGTAGAATTTACATTTTACACTTATGACTTAATTTCTTCATTAATTTTTTGTAAAAATAACCGCAATTTAATATTTTTTTTGAACTTTTATTTTATTTAAAATTTTGTTTCTATTTTTAGTTGAGTGGAGAAATGTTTTTCGTCCATCAAGTATTGAGAAGTTTAATGTTCATAGCTCCTTAAATCATAATGTTGGATTATTGCGACTATTCCCTAGCATTACTGTTGAAGTGGTTTGTATATTTTAACTATATAAATTTTCTACAAAATTTGAATTTTTTGTGTTTATGATTTTTATGCTGTAAACTTTGCTATAAATATACATTTACGCATGTGCATACACACACACGTATCTCCTGTAAGGAACACCTCTGTTTAAGATGCAACTATATTGATGCCTAATCCCTTTGAGTAGGTACTAAATTCTTATTAAGGGGTATTGAAAAAAAAAGGTTTAAAAAAAGATAAGAGTGGAGAATAAAATAAAAGTAGAAATATATAATCGATATATATAAAGGAGAAAAGCGACTAACTGACTGACTCATCACGAAACCTCTGGAACCATTCAACCTATAGACTTGAAGTTTAGTTGACATGTTCCTTTCATGGAGTAGAGATCCCCAAGAACGGATTTTGCGAAATTCGAACCGGAAGGGGGATTATGAAGGCTCAATAGTTGTTATAGATAATTATTAACATTTTTAAACTATTAGACGTACAGTCTTGAAATTTGGTAAGCAGATTCCTTTCATAGAGTAGAGATCCGCTACAAAATGTGTTTGGTGAAAATCGACCCCCAAGTGGCGTTGCGGGAGCGTTATAGGTAATTATTTCCATTTTTTAACTGTTAGACGCACAGTGTTTAAATTTGATAAATAGATTCCTTTCATAGAGTAGAGATCAGCTATAAAATAGGTTTTGTGAAAAAGCCCCCCCCTTCCCCAAGTGGCGTTGCGGGGGCGTAATAGATAAATATTTCCGTTTTTAAACTACTATACTTATATTTGCTTGAAAATTGGTAGGCGTGTTTCTTTCATGGAGTAAATATCCGTTACAAAATGGGTTTTGGGAAAATGGACCCCAAGGGGGTGTTGCGGGGGTGGTGTGTGTGTGTGCGGGGGTAAGTTGCGTTATAGATAATTATCCCCATTTTTAAACTATTTAAGCATACAGTTTTTAAATTTGGTAAGCAGATTCCTTTCGTAATCTAGAGAACCAGTACAAAATGAGTTTCGTGAAAATCAACCCCCAAGTTTCATTTCGGGAGATTAAAGGGCGTAATAGATCGTCATTTCCGTTTTTAAGCTATTAGATCTAATTGAAAAGTGGTAGGCATGTTCCTTTCATGGAACAGAGTTCCTCTAACAAAGTAAAATGAAAATCGACACCTAAGGAGAGTTGCGAGGGGTCAAGGGTAGTTATAGAATAAAATTCCTGTTTTTGAATTGTTAGACCGCTATACTTGAAATTCGTTAAGCGTGTTTCTTTTGTTGAATAGGGATCCACTAAGAATGCATTTTACGGAAATCAACTCCTGGGGGAGCAGGTGGTTACTGGGGCTTACTGACAAAAAAATTCCTTTTTTCGAACTACAAGGATTCATTAGGAGCTTTTCGGTATTGCATTAAAAATGTACTTAATTTCTGTTGTATATTACCTTCATATTTATGCATAACTCTTAATGACTGCTTTAAAGTAGCAACATAGCGTTCTGCCTGTCCATTACTAGAAGGTTTGAAAGGTGCACTAGTTTTGTGCTTAACTCCATTTCTTTGCATAAATCGCTGAAATTCATAGGATGTAAACTGAGATCCATTATCGCTGACAAGTACCCTAGGTAATCCGAATCTTGCAAAACTATCTCGAAGACATTTGATGGTTTTCTTGGTTGTGGTTACCTTCATAGGATATACTTCTAACCATTTGAAATGAGCGTCAACCATCAGAAAAAACGTATGTTCAAAAATTGGTCCAGCAAAATCTACATGAATACGTTCCCAGGGCATACTGGGATATTCCCAGTAATGAACTTTAGCTTTTGTGGGATCAGCCTTATATCTGGCACTATCGACACAGTTTTTTGGGGCTTCTTCAATATCTTTATCTATATATTTCCAACAGACAAACGATCTATTTATAGCCTTCATTTTTACTATTCCTAAGTGTCCAGCATGTAATTCTTCCAGAACATTCTTCTGAAATTTCTTTGGAATACAGACCCTTTGTCCGTACATAATACAACCATCCTCAATTTTATACTGGACTTCCCTCCCTTGCAAATCTTTTCCTTCCCTTAAGGCTTTTAAGAGTGGACCCAGTTCTATATCTTTACCCGTCTCCTGTCGTAACTCCTTAGAAGTAACAGGTAATGTTCCAATCTGTGACATGTGAAATATTGTGATGTCATCTTTAACCTCAAGCTCTTCCGATGTTTTTGGTAACCGTGAAAGAAAGTCCGTTTGTTGTGGGTTCATGCCACCCCTTACACTACTACCTCCCTGTCTATCTGAAAACACTGCAGGATGTGTAGGCGAACTTAAATGATCAAAGTACATAATTGCAATTCAAATCGATTTATTGAGTCTTATCAGCAAATACGTTTAGACACACACTAATCAATTTAAGAAAAACAAATGAGAGTGGAGTAACTAAGCGGAGAATCACTACTAGCGGAATATTCAGAATATCAACTGAATCTAGGAAAGCTTAAACGCGCACAATTACAGCTACGCCACGTGCGAATAATCTCAATATCTTAAATAAAATCATTGACCTTATATTTTACATCGGCTGTTTCTTCGTGACGACTTCGGCCTTTGTAATTGCTGGAAGAATGGGTGAAGAATCCACGCTCTGTAATAAAGATTTTTACTATAGTTCAATTCGCTTTTCCTCGCATACCTCCACACGTAACAGGCTACATACGATTGTCAACAACTTCGTGTTGTTGTCTCGATCTTTAATTCACTTAACTTCTCTCTTCCTATCACTTTTTTTTCTTAACTCGCGAAAACCGAACTTATATAATATATCTTATTTACATAAATCACGCCTGGCTCTCGGTGAAGATTGGTTGAAGTAAATAAATTGTTTTAAGAAAAATAGAGGAGGTTAGTCAAAGACCGTATAGATCCGTCACACGTTGTGATCCGTTATCAAAGTGAATCTTCTACCTTTCAAATATAAATAAAACTTTTTTACTGTCCAAACTATTGAAAGAGCTACTTTATCAATTTGGGAGTATCTTTTCTCGGACACAGATAACGTTCTTGATGCGAACGCGATCGTACGTTCAGAGCCATCTGGATATACGTGTGACAGAACACAACCAATACCAACTGGAGATGCATCACTAGTTAAAGTTAAAGGTAGGTTAGGATCATAATGCACCAAAACTTTAGGTGAACAAATTTCCTTCTTTATTTGCTCAAAGGCAACCTGGCAATCCTTCGACCATAAAAATCTAACATTTTTCTTTGTCAAATTATTAAGAGGATTAGAAATAGTCACTAAATTTTGACAAAATTTCCCGTAAAAATTAACTAATCTTAAGAAACTTTTTACTTCATGAACATTCTTAGGAGCAGGAGCATTAACTACGGCTGAGATTTTTTTCGTTAGTTTTATGTAACCCTTTTGAATCGATTCTATGCCCAAGAAAATTTATTTCATTTTGGAAAAGCTTACTTTTATTTAAGTTAAGCTTTAGCCCGTGTTCTCTACATTTCTTAAAGAATTCATCTAAAGCTGTAAAATGCGAAATTTCATCGCTCCCAGTTATTCTAGCATCATCCTTAAATACTTTGACTCCATCCATACCTTGAAATAGTCCGTCAACATAGCGCTGCCAAATAGCAGGTGCCCCATTTAATCCCACACATACATAAGTCTTAAAAACACATAATCCCTTATGGGTATTTATGGTCATTAATTTCTGACTTTCAGGATGGACTTTCATTTGCAAATATACATGTTTAAAATCTAATTTTGTAAATTGTTTTCCCCCATTTAAACTACAAAAAATTTCTTCCAATCTTGGTAAAGGAAGCTGAGGGACAATTAAATTTTAATTCAAGGTTACTGAATAATCGGCACATAATCTTATACTACCATCGGTTTTAACAACAGGAACTACTGGGGTTGCTCATTCAGAGCTTTCGACTTTCTCTTTCAAGTCTTTCAATTTCATTTTCAACTCTACCTTTTAGAGCAAAGGGTACTGTTCGAACCCTATAAAATATAGGTTTTACTCCAGGTCTGAGTTTTAATTTAGCTTCATAATTGCTTCTTTCTCCTAATTTGTCGTCGAAAATATCCTTATACTCTCTTAGAAGGTCATTTAAATTTTGTTCTAATAGTTTTAATAGTCGGCCAATCTAAATGAATTTTATAGAGCCATTCCCGATCCATAATAGTATCCAAATTTACTTTCACAATGTATAAGTTCAAATTTACTTTTTGATTTTTATATTGTACCCTTACAGTAACGTATCCTAATGGTATTAATGAATCTTCTTTATATGTTTTAAAAACTATGTTTGTAAGTTTGTGACGGATCTATACACGGTTCTACTAATCCCTTCATGACTCTTTAAGGAAAATATTTATTTCAACCAACTTTCATCGAGTAAGGAAACGTGATTATGTAAATGAAGTATATTATATAAATTCTGTTTTCGCGAGTTTGTGGGTTGGCAAATTGAAGTTGGCAAGTAGGAGTTAACATAAAGTCTGCGAGTTAGTTGTTAGTTGAAGATTGAAAGAGAGTGGAATTAGTTAGAGGTCTTGGAGTTGTCCAGGAAAACGATTACAGAGCGTGGTTTCAACGACATTGATCAAGCCAAAGAGATTACCTGCAAGTTTCCAGTGTAGGATCCGATGCATAAACAGTACAGGTATTGTGAGCTTGATTAAGTAGAAGTTATAGCTTATTAGTGTGCGACATAGTTATATTTGAGCATATATAAGCTGTCTTAGATTCAGTTGAGGGTCTGTAGTAGTATCCCCGTGTTATAGAATCTCACTTCCACTCTCTATTGTTAAATCATCTACCTTAATTAAATTTGTTTTGTGTCTGATTGATTTTTGGAATTAATAAATTGATTAGATTAAAATCATGTCTGTGGATCTTTCAGTTTCTCTCACACATCTAGCTGGGTTTACAGATAGACAAGGGGGTTCAGATGTAAGCAGGAACCGACCACTATCACAGGTTAAATTTGTTTATTTGAAATTTTCCTGAAATTTCTAATACTCATTACATTAACTGCTCTCCGAGTATCCAATTCCATAGAAAAACTTTTGTTTTAAATTTTTAAATTTATCATAATTGGAGGTCGTTTCGGTTCTTCCTCGTGTAATACACAATCGGGAATATTTAATTCGTATAGTGGAATTCTCTCTATTTTTATCCTGAACTTCATCTAATAGAGTTACCTGTTTTTGTTTAGCCGGTTTCGCATTTGCCTTTTTAGATGCGAAGCATGCCTGCTTAATGTGTCCAATTTTACCACAGAAATTACATTTACTCGAAATAAACCTACAATTTTCTTTCACATGGTTGGCACCTGTGCATCCAGAACAATATGTTTTCTTTCGTTTTTTTTTGTAAAATTGGATTTTTTATCCATGTGTTTTTTAAAAGCTTGCATTGAATTTATTCCTCGGCCCATAATATAATTTGCCCCTTTAAAAGCTTTTTCCATAGCCAGTGCTATATTTAGCGTTTTTTCGAGATTAATATTATGTTCCTCAAATAATCGATTTAAAATAATTTTATCCCGCAACCCGCTTTCAAAAACGCCGCGTAGCATAATATTTAGCATATCTTTATCATAATCACAATTCATTGCTAGAGCTCTAAGCTCGGCAATGTATGTACGAATACCTTCCCTTTCATTCTGCTTTCGGTTTAAAAATTTGTGACGAGAAGGTATAATCAAAGGTTTGGGGGTCAAATGCTTTTTAAGTTATCTTTTAACTTATCTAACGTTTGGTCGGAAGGAATGTCAAGTGGCCAGCAAATTTTTCAGTAACTGGTACAATTTTGCTCTAAGAGAAGAAATAAAAACATTAGTTCTATTGGCTATTGGTACGTTCTGTATGTCTAAGTAAATTTCGAATCTTTCAATGAAACCATCGAAATTTTCATTTTCTTTATCAAATTTTTCAATTTGTACAGTTACTTTATGACTAGAAGAATGGTCCCTAATTTGCAGCGCTTGAATCAGTTCTTAATTCTGCCTGAGCAATTCTGAAATTTGCTGTTCCATGGTTCCTCCCGATTAAAGAGAAAATAATTCTTTTTTTACCTTGAGCTGTCTTCAGGCGATGCCTTATCCAAAAGAAAAATATTTTTCTTCTTACTTCAACTCTAACTGAGAACTTAGTAATTCCTTGTTTTGCTTCACACAAGAAAATTTCTTTTTCACAAAAAAAGATTCTTGGAAGCACGTGGAATTAAACAAAGATTTCTAAAATCCTCGTCACCAACTGTTATGTTTATGGGTTTCAAATAATTAGATGCATGTTACTTAGAAAGTTTGTTTAATCACGATATTCACGACACAGTACACTACACTTATATTTACAGATTCACTATCTCATTCTAATAGTTGGGTGGTATTTATATACAAATGCTTCCGCTCAGTCCAGTTACTAGTCTTTAATTGGTTGCAGTTAAATACACCACACATAGTTTCGGCGAAGCTCTTAGTAATCCAACATCTAATTATCTAAAAGGTCTCTGGCTATCTTAGTTTTCCCTTTCTGAAAGGCAATAACACTGCAGGTTTGCAGCAAGCTGCCCCTTGATCTCAAAAAGCTAGAGTTGCATCCCGTTGCCTCATTAAGACCTGGACGTCCAGTCGGGGGTTGACCCTTGAGCTCTTCCTTTCACAAAGAAAGTAATGGTGAATCTTGCTCTTACAGTTTTTCCAGGGGTCAAGTTTTGCCCTACAAAAACGGGCCAAGTGAAATTTGGAAAAACAACGAAAAGATCCATTTTCTAATTTTAGCTTATTTTTTCTTTCTGCAACTGTTTCAAATTCGCAAAATTTATGCTCTGTGCTACCAGAAAAAAAAAACACAATTAGAATTAGGGGTGGATGCATAATTTACACTTTGGTAAATCTGTCAATTTTAAATCTTCTAGGTTGCTAATTTCTATTAAAATCTAATACTAATTCTTTTGGTAACCTCTCTAACAATAGCTGCGTTGAAAGATTTCTGTACGTTTCCATTTCGATTTCTAAGGACTGTAAACTTCTAACCTGCGTTTCGTCTTTGTCAAACATTTTTCTTAATCCACTCAAATCGTTTATGTTTATAACTGCAGGTAATCTCTCTCTTAATAACTGGTTTAAATGTGTTTGTATTAGAGTATCCTTATGACCAAATCTATTTTTTAATAAATCCAAAGCTACTTCATAATTCGCTTTCTTCAATGAATACCCACTAATATAACTCGCTGCTGTTCCTCCTAAATAAGATTTCAAGTAATTAAATTTATTTATTTTAGTTATGCTGTTGTTATTATCTATTGCACTTTCAAACTGGCTGAAAAAATCTTGCCACTGAGAATGATCACCATAAAATTTATTTATGCTCAATTTCGGTAATTTAACTGTTTTATTATTCTCTATTATTATTAAATTTGTTGAAACAGAATCGCTCGAATCCCTTTTGGTATAGCTATCAATTTTATTCGATATTCTTTGTTTCCAAAAAAGATTTTGTCTGAATATTCCTCCGAATTAATTATTTCATTCACTATTTCACTAATATCACATAAAATCTCGATAGTATTATTTAAGCTTTTGAGATTTTCTTTTTCAATTAATTGTTCTTTAAACACCTTTCAACAATTTACTTTATTTTGAGAGGTTTCATTACTCAGTTCTTCTATACAATTTTCTATTTTATTAATTTTGTAACGTTATTTTTTATTATTTTACATTTAATCCTCAATTTTTCAATATCCGACATATTAAACATTAAAGGGTATACAATGATAAGCAAGAAGCACAACAACAGATTAAGAAAACAAGACCTACCTCAACAACTTGACTATTCAACAACTATTCAACTTGTCCGTTATCCCACTTGCTTGACACCAAAGATGTACTGACGATGCTAACAATAACACCTCCATTGTATAATAAAAATAGCTGTATTTACAATTAAAAACACATCTCACACCCATAATACCTCACCACTCCACTAATACTCGCATCTAACTCGCTTCTCTGTCACGTCATGCTTATACATTGCCGCTGCCGAAGCAGCGCCATCTATATCCCTCACAATGAAAATTTTTTAAATAAATTTGAACATAACATATACACATAGAAGTCTGAAGATCTGCATCTGTGTATGCAAATTGGCCCATTTGCTTGCGAAATGCGGGTGGTAGACCCCTGGTTTTAATGAAAATTTTTTAAAATGTACTATTATTTTTATTTAATTATATGTTTCTAAAGCGAAGTCCGATAAAGAAAAAACAGATTTAATTCCTCACATCGTAAGTAAGAATACATTTGTAGAGTTAAAAAAAAAGGGGGAAATATCGTTTGTTAAAGCTCAAATTAAAAAAATAAATTTTAAAATATCAACAAAAAAAATTTAAAAAATTGTTACATTAAACGTTTAAAATCCTCCAGATTTTTATATTATATCCGTTTCCTTTTTATTTGTAAATATATTGATTCCCCTCATTTGCTCTCAGGATTTTTATATGCAGTTAAAACTTTTCTTTATATTTGTCACTTCTGGTTGTTAATTTGTTGTAAATTGTGCTTATTTTTGTCTAGATAAGTCGGATACAAAATACAAACTGTATTTTAATCTACAAAAGGTTAAATGTTCAATAAAGCACAACCCCCCCCCCCCTCAAAATGGTTTTTTTGGAAAAAGAATGGTAAAAATAGATTTATATACTTTAAAAAGTTTTCACTTTTTATTATTTTAGAATTGCAATATAAATAAGTGTTTTTTTACACACGTTCTACTAATTGTATTATGATCTTATTCTGTATTGAAAATAAAGAGAAATTTATATGAAACTAGGGATTTATTGTAGTATACTTACAGTTAATTTTTGACAGGTTCGTGCGTTTTTAAGTCCACCTATTGAAGGAGTTGTGTTGCAAACTTATGGTGCTGGCAATGGACCATCGCAAAGAAAAGATCTATTTGATGAATTAAAACGGGCTAATCGAAGGGGAGTAATAATTGTCAACTGTACCCAGTGCTCACTTGGTCAAGTGGATCCATCATATGAAACTGGAAGGGTATGCTAATTTTAAGTATTTGACTTTGAATAAGAGAAATTTTTTTCCAATAATACAGATAGATAAATAATATAGTTGTATGATATGTAACATATATACATTAATATCATTGTTGTTTCCTCCCTTTTAAACCATTTCTTCATTTTTTTATTTTTCACATTACAATTTTTTAATGGTATGAAACATTTTAGTTATACTTCAAACATTTTGCTGTTTAAAGTGTCAAAATCTTCATACTTAACTGAAAATTTTTTTTTCCTTCTTAGAACAGCACTCTTAATTTGTTGGTAGTATTAGCTTTGAATATCAGACGCTGTTATACATTACCCAGGGTCTATTTTTCACTATTCCCTGTATTAGTTATGTTTAATTACAGTATAAAAACACTAAATAGCCAACAAAAAAAATTACAATAATTTATTAGGATTAATCAAGCCAAATAATTATGATACTCTTGGAAAAAAATTGATAAATTTTTATGGGTTTATTGAGGTAAAAGGTACAAGTCTTTTAATTTTTTTTTTATATATTTTGCTTAAGAATTAGAAAATTCATCTTGTTCCTCTATTTAATCTTTATTGTTATAATGCTGAGCAGCACTTATGAAAGCTGTCATTTTTTATTGTTTTGATGTGTTGTGCTTATTGATTATTATTTCATCTTTTTCATATTTTTGATATCCGTCTTCAATCCCCCCCCCCTTAAAATCATATGTAAAATACTTTTTTTAAAATAGACTACGTTGAAATGTTATTTCTGAAAAAAGAAAAAAATTGACTATGTTGAAATGTTATTTCTGAAGGAAGAAAAAAATTGACCAGAATATCAAACAGAAATTAATATAATTAGAGATTAAAATATTGTTTATGATAGATGTCTGTCTCCCTGGAATGCCAAAGCAGTATTTAAAGATAGATAGTTTCACATTAAAACATTTCATGCAGTTGAAATACTTTTCCATTTTTTCTCTTTCATTTCTTTGAAGTAAAATATTAGGAATTGTCGCTTTAATATCATTTGTGCATAATATTCTCATTTTTATGTTTACAGAAGAACTAAAAAGTAGTGCATATGAATAAAAGCTAGTGAAATGTTCGATTTTGCAAAATAATTTATAATTGCAGTTTGATTTTACATTAAGAAGAGTATTTCTAATTTAATTTTTTAACTGCAATGTTTTTCAAACATAAGTATATTTATTATGCTGGAACATATAAGTATATTTATCATGCAGTTATTCCATATGCCCTCCTTCTAAGTTATATGAGTTTAAATATCCATTAATAAGATTGTCTTTTTTTTCTCAATGAAGTCATTTTGTAGAAAAAAACAAAATGTCATTGATTGTTATATATAGAAATGTAGAAAGTGTTGTACCATTTTGAACTGTCCCAAAACAGATATCTTTTGAAATAACTCGATTAGAGTAGTATGTGATGTTTTTCTTATTATAAAAAATTTAGGGGACATCATTTTTTAAACTACGTCAATTTTAACTAAGCCAGTGAAAGTTTTTGCTCCATTTGTGAATGTGATTAATAGCATGGCTATAAAAGTTCCTGTTAGGGAGAAAATAACTGAAATTTTTGAATTTTCGGTCACAGTTACCTAATGATGTGGTGGAAGGTATCAATAGCATACTAGCTTGTGCTATTCTTTATCATGTATCAGTTTATTCTATGAAGTGTACTTAATGTTAACCACTTGCAATGGCAAAAAATTCACTGATGCATGTACCAGAACGGTTGTTTCTGTTTCTGTAACAATTGCAAGATGACGTGCATACCACGTCGTGGGCGATTCTGTGACAAAAGCATTACGACGTGCGTGGCACGTCTTTCCTGCGCAAGTGGTTAAAATTAAAAAATTGCTTTCTTAAAATTTTTATTTGCTTTATTATTTAAGAAAAATCTAAGGAGAGGTAATTGAAGAGTTTGTGTGTTCTTTTGAGTCTTGTCTACTAAATTTTATCAGTTTATAAGGTATTTTAATTATGTACTTAAATATTCTTTATATAAGTTTTAACATAATTTGGTGATAGAAAGTTTTTTCCTTCTTAGGCATTAGTTGATGTGGGTGTTGTTCCTGGCTCTGATATGACTCTTGAGGCCGCTTTGACTAAGTTAAGCTATGTGCTTAGCAAGAAAGAATGGACAATTCAAACAAAAAGAAATGTAAGTTTAGCATAACTAACTGCTACTTATAGTTCATATCTTTTATATAATTTTGATAAATAAAATTATGTAATATCCCTAACTATATATTTATAAATTTTGTATTATATGAATTTCAAGTGTCCATTTAATTTACAATGGAAATTTTAAAGATAAAAAGAAGTTAAAAATCATTTTATTATATAAGAAATAAAATAATTCATATTTATGCTCAGGGTTGAGTTTGTACATTTCTGTAAAATCTCTGCTTCCTTTCTTTTCCACTAAAAAATTTAATTTCTCATTTTCAAAAGTAAGTATCAGCCATTTTATATGTGAAATAATACAACCTGTTTATCTGTATCATATATCTTGAACAATCTTTTGTTCTTTTTGAAGAGAAAATGACTATTCAGCTTAGAAATTCGTCACTGGCTAACATTCTTAGTAATATGTTTATTAGATAAATTAGATATAGTTTTTTTTCATGCAATTATTTATAAAGTAACTATAAAGCTCTTGAATTAAATTGAAAAAGGCACAATTTCAAGGCAATAATCAACAGCATGTATATCCAGAAAATTATGACATGTTTCCCGCACAGAATATGAAGGAAGCTAGGAGTAAAACTTTTGAGTATTCTTATAGAGAGAGAGAGATAATAATAAACATCAGAAAAATAAGTTGCATTGCTGGATAATTGTCTATGTCATTTCATCAAGGTAAAGTTTGAATTAACAACTTCAAACGTTTCACATAGGTTTTGTTTCTATTAAGTGTAAAAACTTAATAAATCTTTAAATAGACTATCTCCTCTATTTTAGTTACATAACCTAAGATGAATGAAAGCTGATTCACATATGAGATGTCTGGAGTCAAATCTATGATAGAGGAGTAATAATTTGAAATTTTAACTTAATCAACAATAAAGGCCAGTACTTAGTCAATAATTTGACGAACTTGTCTCAAATAGTTGGTGCAAGGTACGGCGTCTGTGTGTTCACTATCTGAATTTCCAAAGCAGATGTGATAATCCAAGAACAGATCACATGCAAAAATAGTCTCTGACATAATATAATTGCCAACAGTGTTTGAACTGAATATTTTATTTGAGTTTCTGAATCGCTAATCATGAGAGGCTAGATCTTCTATGAATACTGTGACTACATTTGTAGCACCTTTAACTAGCCGCACATTCGTGATCAAACCTTTCAGTTAGCTGCAGATAAGTTATTCCTAGTTTGGCTCTTCTTTGTATTATAATGAGGAAGTTATTTTTTGATCAACAGAATTTTCATGTTCCTTCAGTCTAGACAAAACTTTCTTTCAGTTATTGAATCCATCTCTTGCTAAAAGGTGATTAAGTTATTGCATTAAAATAAGAGATCCACAGAAAATACTTCTCAGAGTAAATTAATCTTTCATATGGGTATTGCCATTCGACAATGTGCTGTTCTTTAATCATTAGATCTATCATCTTATTGTCCCCTTAATTATCAAAATATGTTTTTATTCCTATTCAATTCATATTGGGATGAATATTATGTAACTCATTGTTGACTATGCAATTTACCTGATTTGGGTTAAAAGAAAGTTTTTGACATTGCTGTGTTGAAGAAAATAGTTGGAAGATGTCGAGACCTCTTGAAATTCACTGTGTAGATGTTCACTGTAATGTACATTTACAAATTGTGCAGCTTTTGAAATTTCATTATCGGTTTTATTGTGTTCTTTCACTGCAAGTTAATTACTTGTATGTTTTCTGTAGAATCACATTTATGGGACTGAACTTAAAAACTATTTCTCTTGATAGCTGATGACAGGCGGGTTTTCAGGATTCTGCTGCTTTTCTTTTCATCTAGCAGTTTTGATTTTGCTCTTTTTTGTTTTGAATTCAAGTCTTGGTAGTTTTTATCTCATGCAAAAATTAATTTTCAATTATGATTAGCTAATAAGCATAGGTCTTTGTTAATCAATGTAATAACCCTTATGTAACTATCATAATGGTTTTCTTAAGAAAAATTAATTTAAGACAAATGCTTGTAAGGTTAAACTAGTTTAAAATAAATTGACCTGCTTTGTAATGCACCTGAAACCTGTTGTGGCTCAATGTTCTCAAGTTTGTGTGGTGTGGAAGTTTACAGAGTTGAATGCCAGCTCATGTGCTATCCTTGTCGCTTAAACGGAGATCAAAATTATGAGGTCCGTTGTCATTATCTCTTGCATTGCATTAAAATATGAGGTTAATAAATAATCCAATCATATTATTTGCCTTTTATAAAATCAATTAATATGTGCATCATAAGCTAAACACCATTGATTGCCAACATTAGCATGAGAATGAATGAATTGAAATTTATAAATTTGCAATGAAAATTATCTTTTATATCAAATATCTTGAATTAATGTATTTTTATTACTCAAAGGACATGTATAAACTTGATGGTTTTCTTTTATTTTCTCCTGAAAGGAAGAAAAAAATTGTTTGTATTCAGGATGTTAGCTCAGCACATTCCTCTTAAAATGTTGAATGTGGTAGATTTCAAAATGTACATTTAGAAATGTATAATATTTTGTTATTTGAATTAATCTTAATATGTGGGGTAAAATTAAAAAGAGTGAGAGAAAGAAAACACATGTTTAACATTGTTTTAATACTTTTTTCATAAAATCTTTTTCCCTTCTCATTAGATGATGAAGGCTAATCTAAGAGGAGAATTGACTGTTTACAAAGAAATGAAATTTGAAGATTTAGATGTTATAACTGCAATTATTAGAACTCTTAGATTGTCGTCATCAGAGGTAAGTCTTTTGTATTATATTCATTTTTTAATATTTTGAATATTATCCTGCTGAATGAACTTTGAAATCTTGAAATTTTAGGTGAATTAATTAAAGAGGTAAGTGGGGGGGGGGGAATTGTAATAACACAAATTTAGTGTAATTGCATCATAAGATACCACTGTTTGCGTTCATTCTCAGTCATATAGAAGAAAAAAACAATCTATCTCTGTTTATATGCAATATTTGTTATGTCTTATTCAATAGATATTATTCTGTAGAACTGGAATGGTCATGGTCACGAACCCGTGGCCTGCTTTGTATCTGTTCCATTGATTTTTCAAGGATGATGTCTAGTTAAATGTAATCAAGGCTGAAATACTATTTGCATTTTTTGTTGTAGAACGTAATGTTCCATTTGACTGCAGCCGATCATATTGTTCCTCCTTTTCAGAAATGCCCCCTAACTCTAGTATTGCTATGCAGTACAAATGTGCAAGGATTAAAACATCTGTATTTAAATAGCTCTTAGACAGGAAGATAATATGATAAGCTTGGTAAATAGTTTTAATAAATTTAGCATCTGAAAAGGATGTTGCTTCTTTACCTTTAAAAATGTATGGGATGCTCTTATGTCCAATCGGACTTCTGTATAACGAAGTCGCTAAATCCCGCAAAAAGGTTCGTTATATGGAAAATTCGTTATATAGAGGTTCACCTTTCAATATACTTGAGAAATCACATAAAACAAATTTTAAATTCATAAACTTATACTCATTGGAAAAAGTAATTATTTGCACTTTTTTGTATATTAATATCTATTTATTTTATATATATCTTACCCATCAAAAAAAGAAAAAGAAAAACTGCAAGGAAAACAAGAAAAAGAATATCAAGGAATACACTTTATTTTCAACATTAAGAAAATAATTTTATATTAAAATTGACGAATTGTAAGGGTATTTTCTAATTTAAAGCACACAAGTTATTTTAAACGTACATTATTTTATTACTAGAAATTCTAAACATACATTACCACATGCGTCCTTAAATTTAATTACTCATAAAATCTGTTAATTTTGTTTGAGTTTTTTGTTTGAAAAAATGTTTTGTTTCATAATATAGTTCACATCTTTGCAATGCACCAAAAATCCCTTCAGGCTTATTTTCTTCACACTATAATCTGTGTCAAATTTTTTTATGAATTTATCATTTCGTACAAAGGTTTATTGATTTTTGCATTATCATAGTTTTCATTTTCCTCTTCGTCTTCATTGAAATCCATTGCTGTACTGTTTTTATTTGTCACACTTTTCAAAATATCCAATTCAGTTAGTGATCCCTAGGTTTCAGCTTCAGAATCAAGGAAAAGAAAATCATCAAGCAGCATAGAATCCGTAATTTCTTGTTTTTTTTTAGCTGTATCCATATTTTTTTCATTTCTTCTAAGGGAATATAGTCTTTGTCCTCCGTGCTTGCCGAACTCTAACTGCTGACAAAGAATCCAGCTTTGGCAAAACTGTTATGAATGGTATGATCTGTTACATCATTGTTCTACGATTTCGAAATTTCTGAAATACTTTCCCATAAATTGATATTTGGCATGGATTGATTGTTTTCATGAACAGTGAAACTTTCCACAATATCCTCTTGCGATAGTGTACTTTAAAATTTTTTATTACCCCTTGATCCATTGACTGCAGTTTTGATGTGGTGTTTGGTGGCAAGTAAAAAACTGTAATAATTTTCAATTTTTGGTTGATTTCCTTCGGATGGGCGTGAGAATTATTTAAAAGAAGAAAAATTTTGCGATGTTCTTTAACCATACCATCATTAACCAACTTTTGAATTCAATTTTCACAAATTTCTGATGTCATCTAAGATTTTTTGTTAAAGTCATAATCAACTTCCAAAGATTTTGCACGTTTAGAACATCTTGGAGTTTTGCTTCTACCTATAGCAAGTGGCTTTAATTTAATGTTGTCCAGTCATATTTGCTCCTAACAGAACAGTTATTCTTGCTTTACTATATTTCCCCCCCAAATCATTTTTCGTTTTTAAGTGTTAATGATTTTGAGGTAAACATTGACAAAATAAAGCATTCTCGTCTGCATTAAATATGTTTTCTGGCTTATAGTCTTTTAAAATTTTACTCAGTGTCTCTGTTATCCAAATTTTAATATCATTATCATAAACACATCTTTACTTTTCCCAGATAATACATTTGTTAAACTTCTGTGTCTTTTCTTAAATTTTTCTAGCCATTCTTTGCTACCTAGAAATTGGTTGTATCCCAATGCCTTTGCAAATTGAAGAGCTTTCTCTATCACTAAAGGTTCAGAAATCGAAACATTATTTTTCTTGCATTGTGTGTATCCACTTCAAAACTGCCTCGTTGACATCATAGACACATGTTCTTAAATGTTTAGAGCAAGAATTTGATGAATCATAATTTTGTAGCTTATCTCGATTTTTTATAATTGTTGAAAAGCTGTTTGGAGGAATATCACATTTTAAAGCATTATCCTTTTTCTTGACGCCTTTATCCACTTCCTCGAGAATTAAATTTTTTTGTTTGATGCTCAAGTACTTACGTTTTGACATTTTCGAGCTACAAGAAGCGTAGTTATCAGTGCGACTGATTAATGCTATAAATGAATGAAAGACTAGTTCATGGACTCAGGGACACGAGACAGTGTAAAGGGATATCGAAGATGTTTTTAGTGAATTGAACAAGGAGTTTGGAGGTGGGGGTTAAGGGTTGCACTTCTTGGATGAAACGCCCAGAATTATATTGCTCACAACGAATTAGGCACTTAATAAAAACCAGTTCAAAGTTTATGATCACCATAAAATGTGTTAAAAGAGAAAATTGAAATGTCCAGAAATATTTCAAATAGAGAGAGAATAATTTGAAATGTCCAGAAATATTTCAAAATAGAGAGAGAAAAAATTGAATCACAGGAGAAAAAGTTCATTATATAGAAAATGCACTTCGCTATAGGGAATTTACGAATATTTTACGAAGAAAATCATGAAATGCTCTTAGTCCCAGGAAAAGGTTTGCAGTATAGAGGTTCGTTATATAGAGGCTCTACTGTATATTCTTTAAACTACTAAGAAGTGTGAAAAGATAACAGACATTACAAAGCTTTCTGAGTTTGCACGATAAAGCCTTTTGGATGATATAAACAAAATCGCACTCTAGAACTCTGCATACATAGACAGGCAAATGTGACATAGATTTATTAAAGGTTCTATTCTGCAGCAGGAGACTTATCAAAAATCAATTCTACTAAAATGAATAATATTAAATATTTCATTAAATTATTTCCTCTCATGCTTAATGTAATAAATGAAAATGAAGTGTCTAGTGATGATCTGGAATATAAAAACCATTCTGCCAAATCTTTTTTTTTTTGTTGTTTTTTTTTTTTGCTTCCTATACTTTTGGAAATTTAATTTCTGTAAGTGTAATAAATTTTTATAAATATAATTTAAAAGTTTAATAATATCTCTGCATGCTTTATAACAGTATATAGTAAATGTAAGCATACTTTCTACACTGCTGGCCACCGTAAATGCAACACCAAGAAAGACAAGAGATAGCATAAAAAAATTTATTTTGTAGATAACATGTGGACCAAGTATCAAATGATTAAATTTATAGACTTCTGTGAAGTGTGGTTCCTGCCAGAATCAGTAGCCAAAGTAGCTGCCATTGTTGGAGATCACCGTTGCTACACGCTTCGGCATTGATTCAAAGAGACTTTGGATGTGTTCTAGGGGTACAGCAGACCAAGTAGCTTTCTCACGTTTGCCAAAGTTGATCTGGTGTGGGAGCTGGGGGTGTAATCTGGGTCAACCGTTGAGCAACCATGGGCCACATGGTTTCTATCGGCGAAAGATCCGGAGAGCGAGCTGACCAGGGAAGCAATTCAACCTGGTGATTGACGAAGAACCTTTGGACAATGCGTTCCACGTGTGGTCACGTATTATCCACGTTAGTACGTATCCCTGAAATATGGCTGTGGCCAAGCCCTGAAGGTAAGGAAGGACAACTGGCTCCAACACCTCGGCTGGCTGTTTAAAGTACCGGCAATGCGTACTAGAGGAGTACGAGAGTGATATCCAATACCGCGCCCCATACCATAATACCCGGTGCACGACCAGTGTGGCGGTGCATAGCGCAGTTGTTCAGCATCCTCTCTCCACGGTGTCTCCAGACTCGAATCCGACCATCGTGGTGTTGCAGACAGATGCGGGACTCGTCAGTAAAGACAACTTCATTCCATTCTGTCGCCCACATCCTTCCTTCATCGCAAAATTGACGGCGGAGACGTCTGTGGTTCTGCCTCAAGGGTAGACCAAGCAATGGACATCTTGCGGACAGACCACTCTGCTGTAAACGGCATCGAATGGTACGCGCAGACACTGAATGATGCGTTACAGATTCAATGTGCTGTGCTATGGTTTGTGATGTGACTGAGCGATCCGTCACTGCCATGCGCACAATTTGCCTGTCCTCACATGAAGTGGTGCACTGAGGTGGATGCGATCGACCACGTCAGTCCGTCGTACCCTCCTGCATCCAACGGTCACATATCCGCATTACAGTTGTTTGGTTTCGTCCAACACGACTACCGATTACCCTGAAAGATAATCCACAATCTCGGTAGGCCACTATCCTTCCTCTGTCGAACTCGGGTACTTGGTCGAAAGCTGATCGCTGTTTTCTACAAGATCTGATAACTGATCTTTTTTTGAAAAAACCACAAGAAAAACACAATTGCCGAACTTTAAATCGACAAAATCTCCAAGCCTTAAATAGCGCTTTGAGGTGGCGTCACAGGCGTGCGTGATGCGTGTCTGCGCTGAAATTCTAATCATTTGCATATCTCACCTCCGCTAATGCATGTTGTAAATTTCATGTTATTTGCGTGCTTCCTTCAGGGTGTTGCATTTACGGTGGCCAGCAGTGTATGTGTACTATGTAGAAGCCTTTAAATTTACCGTAGTGTATATGTTTCAATAAATTAAGTCAATAAAAAAAGTTTTCTTTCTGTAATTATTTTAGATAATTTCGGGTGTCACGATCCCGAGGTGCCCAGTGATCTTTACCTTTTCCCAAGGAGTTTATTATTTTTGGTAAACACAGGCTTCATGCCCCTGGGGTGCCCCAGTGATACTTTTCTATTTTCGACCCTTCTTGTTATACAATTCATCCTTTCTTACTTTTCCCGTTGAGACCACAAATATATTTTTAAATATACATGATTGTAATAACAAATTTCTTTATTTTGACTTTATTATATTATTCATTGTTATTAACACATTTTAATTTTCATTTTGTAGTATGTTAATTTGGTTTCATTTTTCTAGTAATTTTATTTTGGATATTAGTATTGTGTTTTACTAACAACATTGGTTTGCCAACCCTCATGTTTGCCGTGTGCAGCGTCCCGTAAGGAGGAAAATGGTGTCCTGTGAATACCTTCTGCGATCCCTTTGGCCCACACTTCGTTGTAGACGGGTGGCACTGGTGAGCCTGCTCCTTTCAATCGACTAGTGATAAGTCTCTTCAGAGACATTGTTGTAGGGCTAGAGCTGCATATAAGGGGTGTCGGGTTTACCCGTTGAATCCTTGCCCTGATGCTGTAGTGCTATCCTAGGTATACACCATGTAAACGCCGAGCCTGACTACTGTCAGTTGACCGGCCTCCTGTATTGGACTCCGTGGTCTGTGCAGGCACACCAGGATGAAGTTTTTTTCGTGCTTATGGGTTCAAGTCAGCTGTGCTCGGGTAAAGGCCTTGTTTTACTCACTCTAACCATTGATCAGATTTCTTGCTAATTTCGCTACCGAACAATGAAATGTTTACTAAATCACCTTTTGCTATTCACAAAAGCTCTCATAGGAATTGGTGGTGAACCTAAATGTGTTAAAACATTCTGATCTGGTGATCCACTAATTGAAACACTCTCTGCAGGCAAACCAAGTCTTATCTTCTCACGAAAACTTTTCCAGATTCACCTGCATCAATAAGTCCTCATAAATCACTCAACACTTGCCGAGGTGTCATATCTGAACCTGACCTGTTGAGTCCCCCTGAACCTGAAATCATCGATAAATTCTGCGACCAGGGTGTAATTTAAGTCAGAATAATCCTAATTAAAAAGATGCAACAGTTATTCCTACTCTAAACACTTAATTTTAACTTTCAATAGTTCAAAACTTCAATAAAAGCCGGCTACCTAAACTGTAAAATATGCTCATACATATCGAATCCTCTGTGCTGTTTCAAGTGCCAGAGGTTCGGACATTAGCAAACATCCTACCGCGGACTACTTACTTGCTCTAGATGTGTGTCTGTTAGACATTCTTCCACTGATTGCAGTCTAGAGCCAAAATGTATAAACTGTTCACCAGTGGCGGCGCTAGACCACGCGTGGACGTCGGCGAAATTAGGTTCGCCAGGCCTCCTTTTTTCCCAGTCAAGAAAACGTTAAATTACATAAAAAAAAGCCGAATTATAGTTAAACTAATGTATGAGTAAACGAGATTTATTGCTAATCAAATGATGACAAAAATTACACAAATAAAATTTTTACAATTAAAAATTTTAATTTAATTTAAATAATTTTAAATAATGAAAAACTTTGCGAGGCCCTCTCAAGCGCGAGGCCGTTGGCGGTCGCCGACGCCTAACGCCGCCACTGCTGTTCCACTCCCATCCATCGTATTCTAAATTATGCCCTAAATGGAAGATCAAAGAACAGATACAGGAAATAAAAACAAATAAAAATATTTCTTATCCTGAAGCCCGTAAATTAATAATCCCACAAGTATCTCAAACATATGCTCAGGCTTCTAAGTCCTCAACTGCAACCACAACAACCCAAGCAGATGAAAATATTACAAAAATAGTGTGCCTGCCATTGAATTACTGCAACCTTTAATATCTGTTCTGAAGCCATCTATGTCTTCCCCAGAATTCCTACAGTTACCAAATCGTCTACTTCAACTCAGGCCCACCTCTTATCATGTACATCTTCTATTGCAGTTACAACATCATCATAATCTCAGCCACCTATTCCTTTTATAGATACTACTTCCACCATATCTAATTGTCTATGTACATCAGTTGCATCATCCTCATCCAATAAAGCACTTTCTTCATCCTCAGTATCAATGTTTTCAGCTTTACCAGCCGAAACAAGACCTGTTCTTGAAACTACCACCTTTACATTCAATACCATATCTTCTACACTCCAAGCTTCAAAACAAACACCAAAACCTCAATGGAAAAAACGTCCTAACAGAACTATTAATGATGTTGCTGTAGCACTTAAACCAAAAATCGAAATACAAAAGACACCTCATAAACACAGAAAAAGTACACCTTCACAGGACACGTCAGATGATATGATTGTCTATGATATTGAAGAAGTGGAATCGCAGAAGGATAAGTATTACTTATTCGAAATGAAGAAGCATAATTATTATTTATTGGAAGAGTATTGGCAAAATGAGGGTTGGAAACATGAAAAATATTCATGCACGTTAACTCCTACCCGTGTTAGAAACAGTCCAAAATAATTTTTATCCTTTACTTTTATAAAACACATTGATTTTAAATTGATATCGCTTTT